>JZKD02S1667828.1:11641-84366 GCA_000966675.3 Picea glauca
ACAACAATGGGTAATGAATAAATGTTGAATGCTAATTGATGAGTTTTTGTGCAAGAGGGAAGTTTTGGGGAAAAGAGCCCCACACTCTTTCACCCCCCCTCTAAGTGTGGTAGGTGTGTCCAACAACCTTAAGGTTGTGCATTGATTTCAAACAACTGAATAAGGTCACCATAAATAAAAAAAATATCACTTGCCAAGGATTGATGATTTATTTGATCAACTCAAAGGTGCAAGAATATTTTCCAAGATTGGCTTGATATTAGGTTATCATCATGCGAAGATCAAAGAAGAAGATATTAGCAAGACAAAAATTAGAACAAGATATGGGAATTATGAATTTACAGTAGTGCCTTTTGGGATATCAAATGCCCCAGTTGTTTTCATGTACCTGATGAACGAAGTGTTTAGGGAATACATGGACATATTTTTTATTGTTTTCTTAGATGATATTCTCATCTACTTAAAGACGAAGTAAGAGCATGAGAAACATTTAAGAATGGTGTTGCAAGTTTTGAGAGAGAACAAGTTGTATTCCAACCTAAGTAAGTGCATCTTATATCAAGGGAAGATTCATTACTTGGGCCACATTATTTCAATAGAAGGGATAACAATGGATGATGAGAGGATAGAGACCATTAAAGGATGTCCAGTTCCAAGAAATGTGACAGAGGTTATATCATTCATGGGTATTTCCAGTCATTACCGAAGATTCATAAAAGGTTTTTCAAAAATTGCAAGACCAATCAATTATTTGCAAAATAAGGGAGTGAACTTTGAATGGACTCCCAAATGTGAAGACATTTTTCAGCAGTTGAAATATATTTTAACAATTGTGCCAATCTTAAATATTTTAGATCTAGATGAAGATTTTGTGGTGCGTATTGATGCATGCAAGGAAGGTCTCGATGAATTCCTTTCTTAAAAAGATCATGTGGTATTCTAAAAGTGCCGAAAATTAAAAGAGCATGAAAGAAATTATGCTATCCATGACTTGGAATTAGCATTCGTTATTCACGCATCAAAAATGTAGAGACATTACCTTATGGGGATAATATTTTAGCTAAGGATAGATTACTATGGTCTAAAGAAATTGTTTGGCCAACCAACATTAAATGCTAGGAAAACTAGATTATAACATACCCAACCCCCTAAGTACCTTTTAGGAGATGGGATATTAAATTTTTTTGTCTTTTAGTGATCTTAAATTTATCTATCACAACTCCATCATCTTATGCTCATCAACAACTTCCAATGATGGTAAGTTTGTTCAAAATTGAGCTCTGGAACAAGAGTTATGACCTTTTGAAGTTCTTAGGTTTACTTAGGAAACATCTCTCTTACTACCACATGACATCCATGTGACATCTCATTGTCCACGCCAACTGATGTGGCAAAACCCTAGTCCTAACATGGAACTACCCTATCCTTTCACGATGGAACTTTGTTCCATGCATTCCTATAGCCATCGTCACCCATAACTTCTCCCAGTGCACTCTTCTCTTACCTCCGACGAATATGGTATTGAGGAATATTCCCTCTCGATACCATCCATTCGAAGTTTGAGCAGTTTGTGTAGTATCTCTACCCCAAATCTAAGGTATCGAGGAATATTCCCTTTCTCTCAATGGACAATCTCGATGCATGCAAGATCTCCCAACCTACGGTTAGGATCTATTCGACACCTAAATTTTACTTATCCCACTGGACCCCATTCAACTCGTCAACATGTTAATGATCATCATATGTCATCCTAAGCGAACCCTAGTTGCCTCATTGGCATTCCACATCATTCATGATGTAAAAAATTAATCTCTTGATGTAACACGTGACTCAGTATCCACTCGACCCATAACGACTCGCCCTGTCATCATAAGGTGTATAGGCTCACTTGGCTAGATGATGGCATTTGTCCATTTCCCCTAAGCTGATTTAGGATACTTAATTAATATCATCCTAAAATACTTCTCCTTGGTATTTATTTATTAAACCATCATTAGGGATAATTAGAATTCACTAAATATATACCCCTGTAATTACACTTCTACTTAATAATTTTGGCCTGGTAATTAATGGGGATTTACATTTTCTCTCCCCCTTAGAAGTATTTTAGCACTAATTCATTTAATGAATCATATGATAATTATAAGTAATTATATTATAACATGAGGAGGTTAATTATGACATAATATAATTAAATTTATTAACCTTGATTAATGTATATAATTCATTGTCTCCCCGGCATGCAACTCCATACCAAATTTCATGTAATTTAATTTAAACACATATAAATATTTGGAGAAGAAAAGAATGGAATTAAAACATATTTAATATTATATTTTATCCTAGATAATCCCATCCTCCTTCACGTCCAACATTATATTTGTACAAATTTATACATTCAAACTAAAGTAGGTAGAACTCTTTGGAGTCATACTCCAATTCTTCGGAGACTATACTCTGAACCCTTTAGAGTTGTTACTCTGAACACTCGAAAGTCAACTGTGAAAGTGGTTAGCTCCAAAAGGTTTGAAAACTCATGCCCATTTATTTTATATTAAGGTTATATCAACCCTAGAAACTATTTAATACATATTATTTCAGGTAAACCAAACCTCCTTTACGTGAAGAATTAAATGTTTATAATATTGCAATATTGGAATTATTAAATTCAAACTTTTCAAAGTGGTATTCTAGACTCTTCGGAGTCACACTCTGAACTCTTCATAATTAACTCTAAAAGCATTCAACTTAAACAAAGGGTGTGTTTATTTACTCTATGCATTAATTATTATTTCAACTTGGGCATGAAAAGTGTGTGTTCCTCTTATCACTCCGACCACCAATCACAAGAGGATACAGTTTTATTATTTTTATATATTGAAACGTTAAGACATATATCTCATCATAGTTTGAAGCCTTCAGAGTAAATCTGCACGTACCGTTCTTGTTACTCTAATAACCAATCAGGAAAGGGAAGTAGTAATATTAAAATACATTTAAACTCTATAATGTCCATGTCATCGCTCTAACAACTTCAGACTTTATTCACATGCGTTCTCCCTTCCACTCTGAAAATTAGATTCTAAAGACCAATCAACGACAAGCATAACATAATATTTAATAATGTATGGTTTGAAATCCTTTGGTCATCACACTCCAAACAAGTGCTCCATTCTCTGTTTTCCAAAAAGGGATTGTTCGATAATAATATTTATAAATATTTATATAACTATTTTCATGTGGAAAAGGATACAAAGAGGTACATTTTCCAACTCTTTATTTTGTATATATATATATATATATATATATATATATATATATATATATATATATATATATATATACCAGAGCTCTTCAAGAAATGCAGTGCAGTGGCCCATGCATGGCATAAATTGTGAAATTAGTTAAACTTAGCACATTTAAATCCTTTATACAAAAGGAAAGGAAATCCAACCCCCATTACTCACGAACCACGTAGAAATTTTTGGTTTGTAAATATAATAGTTTTCATTATTTATTACTCAAATAATACAATATTTAAATGGTAACTTTGGTATTTTACCAGAGTTTACCAGAACTTACCATTTTCTCAGCTTTGTCGAGAAAAACATATAAATACATAAATGCATTTATATATATACACATATATTTAGGAAACATTTATTTGTTTAAATTATTTTTCCATATTAATATATTTCTTGGAGTGGAATTCTCCATGGTAAAACAACAGTTTTTACCAAGGATTAATAATCCCCTAATTACATGCATTTATTTCCTATTTTAAAGGAAATAATCATTATTTTTTATTCTTCACATTTGGACATCAATTTTACTATGTAAATCCAAGTAAAATTGGTTTCTTACCAATTTCAAAGGAAATTTAATTATCCATGATATGTCAATTTCTAAATTCATTTTTATTTCAAATTTAGAAAATTAAAATGCATTCTCATTCCTTTCCTCATGTTTATTTGTGAAAATACTTTTCCTCTTCTCTAATGTGCGGCTTTCTCTCTTATTTGCAAATAGGGATCTGATCTTGCTTCAATTTCTGATGTAGACCCCTGAACCCTCGGGTCGAGGTCCACACAGGATCTTTCTAAATATGCCCTTGAGTCGGATTGACTCTTTGATTTCCCCTCGGGGAATATCTCATACACTCACGGTGTATCCACGGGTCCTTATGAATTGAGCCTGCATGAACAAACACCAGGCGCCAACCCAAATATCCTTGACCACAATAACGTCCCACCCTTCGCTAATTCGGGACTTCGGGTCTCGTAATTTTGTGATCCCTATTGTCAATTTTCTTGGCCCTCTACTGCCGAAACCCAAAATGTCGATTTACCGAAATGTTTGGCTGCGTCCTCCTCCATAGTCGTATCGTGTTTCATGATTTAAGGAATACCAGAACAAGGAACCCCTATCTCTTGTCTTCGAAAGTGCCAAAATTTCGAACCCTGATGCATTTAGCAAAGGCTAGCTTCCCTATGGGACTTTTCGCTGATTTGGAGTTTCGGACTTCGTGTCTTCATGAATCCTGATCCAAGGCTTCTAGCTCTCCAAGATATGAAACCCTGAAACAGTCAACGAAGTTTTGACTCCACCTGGAGACAAGTACGCCGCTTGTCTTCTCCATTGTCTTCTATCTCTGACATGGATTCTTGCCACCTGTCACTCCAAGCTTTCCAGCTTTTGGGATTTGAACAAACCTCCAACAACAGTTTGTCTGCACTCCAGATTTACTAACCCCGATTTACCAAAATGATCTTGACAGCTCAACAGTTACGATCAACGATTGTCGTTGAATCCTGGACCCCATGGGATGGTTTCGTCCAACCCTTATCCAACCTGCAACTCCTCTAGATCCTACGGTCCTCGGGACTTTGCAAATTCTACACAGAGAATTCTGACCGCTCGTCTCCTCCTTGACAACTCCTGTGAAATGAACCAGTGTTCTTCCACTGGAACTTAACTTCTGTAAAATGTTTTCAATCTCCGTCTCCCTTTGGGTATGAATCAAAGGTACTGACCGTCTTGAGCATTCACTTGCAAATTCAAACCTCCAAAAGGGTTCCTGCTCGCACTCCTTGCAGCAAATTGTCAAATACTCCTAGGTATTTGATCTTTCGACTATGTGCACTCCCTACAATAGCAGTCCTTCAACTCTCCCCTTGGTTGATAAGTTCTAAGCTTTCAACCAGCCTATGCACACCTTGCACGGATTTTTGTGCTTCACTTTCACTTCTGCTGGAATCAGAACAACAATATCCCTCCTGAGCTTTTAGAGATAACCTATGAACCTTTGTCAATGCACTTCTTGCAGGAAATTCTCTCTCAGGAAGAGAAACAATTGAAACTCATTCTCGTTGTTCTCTCAAACTTCAAACATTTAATATGAAATCCTACATACACAACATAGCATCAAAACAAATGCATAATAGAGAGAATAAAACAACTGTAAGCATACCATTCAGTAAATGTAAGTAGTAAGCATCACAACACCATGAAAGTTGAGTCAAAGATTCATATATTAACTCAGTTGTTTCTNTCATAGTTTGAAGCCTTCAGAGTAAATCTGCACGTACCGTTCTTGTTACTCTAATAACCAATCAGGAAAGGGAAGTAGTAATATTAAAATACATTTAAACTCTATAATGTCCATGCCATCACTCTAACAACTTCAGACTTTATTCACATGCGTTCTCCCTTCCACTCTGAAAATTAGATTCCAAAGACCAATCAACGACAAGCATAACATAATATTTAATAATGTATGGTTTGAAATCCTTTGGTCATCACACTCCAAACAAGTGCTCCATTCTCTGTTCTCCAAAAAGGGATTGTTCGATAATAATATTTATAAATATTTATATGACTATTTTCATGTGGAAAAGGATACAAAGAGGTACATTTTCCAACCCTTTATTTTGTATATATATATATATATATATATATATATATATACCAGAGCTCTTCAAGAAATGCAGTGCGGTGGCCCATGCATGGCATAAATTGTGAAATTAGTTAAACTTAGCACATTTAAATTTTTTATACAAAAGGAAAGGAAATCCAACCCCCATTACTCACGAACCACGTAGAAATTTTTGGTTTGTAAATATAATAGTTTGCCTTATTTATTACTCAAATAATACAATATTTAAATGGTAACTTTGGTATTTTACCAGAGTTTACCAGAACTTACCCTTTTCTCAGCTTTGTCGAGAAAAACATATAAATACATAAATGCATTTTTATATATACACATATATTTAGGAAACATTTATTTGTTTGAATTATTTTTCCATATTAATATATTTCTTGGAGTGGAATTCTCCATGGTAAAACAACAATTTTTACCAAGGATTAATAATCCCCTAATTACATGCATTTATTTCCTATTTTAAAGGAAATAATCATTATTTTTTATTCTTCACATTTGGACATCAATTTTACTGTGTAAATCCAAGTAAAATTGGTTTCTTACCAATTTCAAAGAAAATTTAATTATCCATGATATGTCAATTTCTAAATTCATTTTTATTTCAAATTTAGAAAATTAAAATGCATTCTCATTCCTTTCCTCATGTTTATTTGTGAAAATACTTTTCCTCTTCTCTAATGTGCGGCTTTCTCTCTTATTTGCAAATAGGGATCTGATCTTGCTTCAATTTCTGATGTAGACCCCTGAACCCTCGGGTCGAGGTCCACACAGGATCTTTCTAAATATGCCCTTGAGTCGGATTGACTCTTTGATTTCCCCTCGGGGAATATCTCATACACTCACGGTGTATCCACGGGTCCTTATGAATTGAGCCTGCATGAACAAACACCAGGCGCCAACCCAAATATCCTTGACCACAATAACGTCCCACCCTTCGCTAATTCGGGACTTCGGGTCTCGTAATTTTGTGATCCCTATTGTCAATTTTCTTGGCCCTCTACTGCCGAAACCCAAAATGTCGATTTACCGAAATGTTTGGCTGCGTCCTCCTCCATAGTCGTATCGTGTTTCATGATTTAAGGAATACCAGAACAAGGAACCCCTATCTCTTGTCTTCGAAAGTGCCAAAATTTCGAACCCTGATGCATTTAGCAAAGGCTAGCTTCCCTATGGGACTTTTCGCTGATTTGGAGTTTCGGACTTCGTGTCTTCATGAATCCTGATCCAAGGCTTCTAGCTCTCCAAGATATGAAACCCTGAAACAGTCAACGAAGTTTTGACTCCACCTGGAGACAAGTACGCCGCTTGTCTTCTCCATTGTCTTCTATCTCTGACATGGATTCTTGCCACCTGTCACTCCAAGCTTTCCAGCTTTTGGGATTTGAACAAACCTCCAACAACAGTTTGTCTGCACTCCAGATTTACTAACCCCGATTTACCAAAATGATCTTGACAGCTCAACAGTTACGATCAACGATTGTCGTTGAATCCTGGACCCCATGGGATGGTTTCGTCCAACCCTTATCCAACCTGCAACTCCTCTAGATCCTACGGTCCTCGGGACTTTGCAAATTCTACACAGAGAATTCTGACCGCTCGTCTCCTCCTTGACAACTCCTGTGAAATGAACCAGTGTTCTTCCACTGGAACTTAACTTCTGTAAAATGTTTTCAATCTCCGTCTCCCTTTGGGTATGAATCAAAGGTACTGACCGTCTTGAGCATTCACTTGCAAATTCAAACCTCCAAAAGGGTTCCTGCTCGCACTCCTTGCAGCAAATTGTCAAATACTCCTAGGTATTTGATCTTTCGACTATGTGCACTCCCTACAATAGCAGTCCTTCAACTCTCCCCTTGGTTGATAAGTTCTAAGCTTTCAACCAGCCTATGCACACCTTGCACGGATTTTTGTGCTTCACTTTCACTTCTGCTGGAATCAGAACAACAATATCCCTCCTGAGCTTTTAGAGATAACCTATGAACCTTTGTCAATGCACTTCTTGCAGGAAATTCTCTCTCAGGAAGAGAAACAATTGAAACTCATTCTCGTTGTTCTCTCAAACTTCAAACATTTAATATGAAATCCTACATACACAACATAGCATCAAAACAAATGCATAATAGAGAGAATAAAACAACTGTAAGCATACCATTCAGTAAATGTAAGTAGTAAGCATCACAACACCATGAAAGTTGAGTCAAAGATTCATATATTAACTCAGTTGTTTCTGTACATGGGTTCTTCTCTATAGCTTTCTGCTACAACTTTTTTCTTCTTCTGCTCTATGCTAATGTTAAAATGATCTAATGAATGTCATAATACAAAGACGAGGGTTTCTATATCCATTTTCCCTCCTGTTCTTCTAAACTGTCTAATCTCTAATTCAAACCTACCTACTTTCATTAACTATGCATAAATGTCTCTACCTTCTACAGATGAGAGCAAATCGCTCATGATCTGTTTGCAATATGCAAGTATGCTTCCCTTTAACCATTACATTAATAATTCAAAAACATTTCAAAAATGTGCACTGGAGGTCTTCCAGCTGTCTTCCGCCTTTTATGCTGCTTGCTTGGCTGGCTACTTACGATGCTCCTGCATCATACTCCATTGCTTGAAAATTTTCATGAACTTTTGTTCATGAGCTCTTGCACGGTATGTCCATGCTTATGAATTGTTTCTTCATATTCCCAACTAGCATCTTGATTTAGGCGTCCTTTCCACTTGACCAAGTATTCAAAATACTCTTTTCTCCTAGTCTTCTTACTGACTCTTGTCAATTATTCTTTCCATCTGTGGATTTTCAGCTACAGACATTTGTTTTGTCCACTGAATTTATTTATGTTCTTCCTCTGCTTCTGCTTCTTCAGCTCTATAAAGGTGCAAATCTGAGATGTTGAATATCGGTGACATTCTGATCCCATCATGTAATTCAATCTCATATGTGTTTGCCCCAAATTTCTTCATGACTCTGCATGGTCCAATATTTTTCATTTTCAGTTTGTTATATGTTCCCCTAAGGAACCTCTCCTTCCTCAGATGTGCAATAATTAGATCACCAACTTCATATTGAAGTTCTCACCTGTGTTGATCTTCTCTGCACTTGTATTCTTGATTTGAACTCTGCAATCGCTCTTTGACTCGGCTGTGAAGCTCCTTCATTTCTTCTGCAAAGTCCTCTGCACTAGCACTTCTAAATTCAGTCTGTTCCATATCTTTTAATTCATAAACTCTTCTTGGTTGCATTCCATATACAATTTGGAATGGACTATTCCCTGTTCTTCTATTGATAAAATCATTATAAGCAAATTTTGCCTATGGCAGAATGTGATCCCACTGACTGTGGTGTTCAGTCACTAGGCTCCTCAGTAAATCTCCCAAGCTCATGTTCACAATTTCTATCTGCCCATCCATTTGAGGATGATACACTAAGCTAAAAGACAAACTTGTCCCTAGCTTATTCCATAAATTCCTCCAGAAATTTCCAATGACCTTGGTATCCCAATCAGAAACAATACTCCTTGGAAAGCCGTGACGTCTGACGACTTCCTTGAAAAACAGGTTCACAATATGAGTTGTGTCACTGGTTTTCTGGCATGGTATGAAATGTGTCATCTTTGAAATTTTTTCTACCACCACAAATATTGAATCACATCCTCTTTGTTTCCTTGGCAGTCCCAATATGAAATCCATGCTCACTACATCCCACGACCTCTCAGGTATGGGTAATGGATGGTATAACCCTGTGTTCTGCCTTTTCCCTTTTGTGTGCTGACAAATCCTACATCTGTCCACAAATTTATTAACATCTGTCCTCATCCCTGGCCAAAAATATGAGCCACTCAACTTTGAGAATGTCTTATCATGACCGAAGTGTCCGACCAATCCTCCACTATGTTTTTCCTTCAACAGGTTCTCCCTCATGGATCATTTTGGAACACATAATTGATTGCCCCTTAATAATAATCCATCCTGGATCATATATTCGGTCCACTGGCTTCTGTCCCTGAGAATTTGATTCTTAGATGCCTCATACACTTCCTTAAAATCTGGGTCATCTTTGTACATTTATTTGAGGTTATCAAAACCCAAAGTTTTGACTCTGAATTCCTACATCAACAAACATTTTCTTCTCAAAGCATCAACAACTTTGTTAGTAGTTCCAAAAATATTCTTAATCACAAAAGTAAAATTCTGCATGTATTCAACCCATTTAGCATGATTTTGGTTCAACTTCTCTTGTTGAGTCATGAATTGCAAAGCATGATTATCGTTGTACAAAACGAACTCTTTACGAACCAAATAGTGTCTCCATTTCTTCAACGCTTGTATGACTGTATAAAATTCCTTGTCATATGTTGAGTATTTAATCTTCATTTCATTCATCTTTTCGCTGAAGTATGCGACCGGTCTATCGTCCTGGCTCAAGACTTCTCCAATTGCAAATCCACTCACATCACACTTGACCTGGAATGTCTTGTTAAAGTCTAGAAAAACCAGAATTGGTTGCTCCGTGATCTTTTTCTTCAATAGATTGAAACTTTTCTCTGCTTCTTTTGTCCAATGAAAATACTTTTGTCTTTTCTTCACCGTGTCCATAATCGGTGCACTAATCCCACTGAAATTTTGGATGAATTTCCTGTAGAAACTAGCTAAACCATGGAAGCTTCGAACTTCAAACACACTTTTCGGTGATGGCCATTTCTTAATCATCTCTACCTTATCCGGATCCATTTTCAGCTCATCTGTAGAGATAACAAAACCCAAATAAATGAGTTATGTCCTCATAAATGTTGATTTCTTCATATTTATCAGCAATTCCTCTTGTTGTAATCTCCTCATTATTGCAACTAAATGCTTTAAGTGCTCTACTTCTGTCTTGCTGAAAATCAATATATCGTCAATATATATGATGACAAATTTCCCAATGAAATCCTTTAGGAATTCATTCATCAACCTCATGAAAGTACTGGGTGCATTTGTTAAACCAAATGGTATGACAAGCCATTCATACAGCCCCTCATTCATCTTGAATGTTGTCTTCCATTCATCACCTTCTCTCATACGAATTTGATGATATCCGCTTTTCAAATCAATCTTTGAAAAAAACTTTGCTCCACTCAAGCAATCCATCAAATTGTCCATCCTTGGCAATGGAAATTTGTATCTGATGGTAATCTTATTGATTTCCCTTGAGTCTGTACACATCCTCTAGCCTCCATCTTTCTTTGGGTTGAGCACTGTTGGAACAACACATGGACTCAAGCTCTCTCGAATCAATCCTTTGTCCATTAAATCCTAGACTTGTCTCTTGACCTCTTCATTTTCCTATAGTGTCAACCTGTACGTTTCTTTGTTTGATAAAATTGCTCCAGGTAAAATATCAATGTGATGGCTTATACTCATGATTGGTGGCAACAAACAAGGTAGTTCATCCACTACTATATCAGTGAACTCTTCCAGTAACTTCTGTATTTCCTTTAGTAAATCACCCACTCTTGTACTGGTCAAAACAATTTTAGGCTTCCTGACCACAATAAATTGTGTGGCTACCTTCTTCTTAACCTCCTTAAGAAGTTCCTTCCCACTCATGAGAAGTACAGTGTTGCTCACCTCTGGTTTCACTTCTTTATCCTTAATTGGAAGCAACATGTGTGTCCTCCCATTTTTCTCCAAGGTGTACATGTTCTTTCTCCCATCACGAACCACATTCCTGTCATATTTCCATGGTCTACCCANAAATTTAATTATCCATGATATGTCAATTTCTAAATTCATTTTTATTTCAAATTTAGAAAATTAAAATGCATTCTCATTCCTTTCCTCATGTTTATTTGTGAAAATACTTTTCCTCTTCTCTAATGTGCGGCTTTCTCTCTTATTTGCAAATAGGGATCTGATCTTGCTTCAATTTCTGATGTAGACCCCTGAACCCTCGGGTCGAGGTCCACACAGGATCTTTCTAAATATGCCCTTGAGTCGGATTGACTCTTTGATTTCCCCTCGGGGAATATCTCATACACTCACGGTGTATCCACGGGTCCTTATGAATTGAGCCTGCATGAACAAACACCAGGCGCCAACCCAAATATCCTTGACCACAATAACGTCCCACCCTTCGCTAATTCGGGACTTCGGGTCTCGTAATTTTGTGATCCCTATTGTCAATTTTCTTGGCCCTCTACTGCCGAAACCCAAAATGTCGATTTACCGAAATGTTTGGCTGCGTCCTCCTCCATAGTCGTATCGTGTTTCATGATTTAAGGAATACCAGAACAAGGAACCCCTATCTCTTGTCTTCGAAAGTGCCAAAATTTCGAACCCTGATGCATTTAGCAAAGGCTAGCTTCCCTATGGGACTTTTCGCTGATTTGGAGTTTCGGACTTCGTGTCTTCATGAATCCTGATCCAAGGCTTCTAGCTCTCCAAGATATGAAACCCTGAAACAGTCAACGAAGTTTTGACTCCACCTGGAGACAAGTACGCCGCTTGTCTTCTCCATTGTCTTCTATCTCTGACATGGATTCTTGCCACCTGTCACTCCAAGCTTTCCAGCTTTTGGGATTTGAACAAACCTCCAACAACAGTTTGTCTGCACTCCAGATTTACTAACCCCGATTTACCAAAATGATCTTGACAGCTCAACAGTTACGATCAACGATTGTCGTTGAATCCTGGACCCCATGGGATGGTTTCGTCCAACCCTTATCCAACCTGCAACTCCTCTAGATCCTACGGTCCTCGGGACTTTGCAAATTCTACACAGAGAATTCTGACCGCTCGTCTCCTCCTTGACAACTCCTGTGAAATGAACCAGTGTTCTTCCACTGGAACTTAACTTCTGTAAAATGTTTTCAATCTCCGTCTCCCTTTGGGTATGAATCAAAGGTACTGACCGTCTTGAGCATTCACTTGCAAATTCAAACCTCCAAAAGGGTTCCTGCTCGCACTCCTTGCAGCAAATTGTCAAATACTCCTAGGTATTTGATCTTTCGACTATGTGCACTCCCTACAATAGCAGTCCTTCAACTCTCCCCTTGGTTGATAAGTTCTAAGCTTTCAACCAGCCTATGCACACCTTGCACGGATTTTTGTGCTTCACTTTCACTTCTGCTGGAATCAGAACAACAATATCCCTCCTGAGCTTTTAGAGATAACCTATGAACCTTTGTCAATGCACTTCTTGCAGGAAATTCTCTCTCAGGAAGAGAAACAATTGAAACTCATTCTCGTTGTTCTCTCAAACTTCAAACATTTAATATGAAATCCTACATACACAACATAGCATCAAAACAAATGCATAATAGAGAGAATAAAACAACTGTAAGCATACCATTCAGTAAATGTAAGTAGTAAGCATCACAACACCATGAAAGTTGAGTCAAAGATTCATATATTAACTCAGTTGTTTCTATACATGGGTTCTTCTCTATAGCTTTCTACTACAACTTTTTTCTTCTTCTGCTCTATGCTAATGTTAAAATGATCTAATTAATGTCATAATACAAAGACGAGGGTCTCTATATCCATTTTCCCTCCTGTTCTTCTAAACTGTCTAATCTCTAATTCAAACCTACCTACTTTCATTAACTTTGCAAAAATGCCTCTACCTTCGACAGATGAGAGCAAATCGTTCATGATCTGTTTGCAATATGCAAGTATGCTTCCCTTTAACCATTACATTAATACTTCAAAAACATTTCAAAAACGTGCACTGGAGGTCGTCCAGCTGTCTTCCGCCTTTTATGCTGCTTGCTTGGCTGACTACTTACGATGCTCCTGCATCATACTCCATTGCTTGAAAATTTTCATGAACTTTTGTTCATGAGCTCTTGCATGGTCTGTCCATGCTTATGAATTGTTTCTTCATCTTCCCAACTGGAATCTTGATCTAGGTGTCCTTTCCACTTGACCAAGTATTCAAAATACTCTTTTCTCCTGGTCTTCTTGCTGACTCTTGTCAATTATTCTTTCCATCTGTGGCTTTTCAGCTACAGACATTTGTTTTGTCCACTAAATTTATTTATGTTCTTCCTCTACTTCTGCTTCTTTAGCTCTATAAGGGTACAAAACTGAGATGTTGAATATCGGTGAAATTCTGATCCCATCATGTAATTCAATCTCATATGTGTTTGCCCCAAATTTCTTCATGACTCTGCATGGTCCAATCTTTTTCATTTTCAGTTTGTTATATGTTCCCCTAGGGAACCTCTCCTTCCTCAGATGTGCAATAATTATATCACCAACTTCATATTGAAGTTCTCGCCTATGTTGATCTGCTCTGCACTTGTATTCTTGATTTGAACTCTGCAATCGCTCTTTGACTCGGCTGTGAAGCTCCTTCATTTCTTCTACAAAGTCCTCTGCACTAGCACTTCTAAATTCAGTCTGTTCCATATCTTTTAATTCAGAAACTCCCCTTGGTTGCATTCCATATACAATTTGGAATGGACTATTCCCTGTGCTTCTATTGATCAAATCATTATAATAAAATTTCGCCTGTGGCAGAATGTGATCCCACTGACTGTGGTGTTCAGTCACTAGGCTCCTCAGTAAATCTCCCAAGCTCATGTTCACAATTTCTATCTGCCCATCCATTTGAGGATGATACACTAAGATAAAAGACAAACTTGTCCCTAGCTTATTCCATAAATTCCTCCAGAAATGTCCAATGAACTTGGTATCCCAATCAGAAACAATACTCCTTGGAAAGCCGTGAAGTCTGACGACTTCCTTGAAAAACAGGTTCAAAATATGAGTTGTGTCACTGGTTTTCTGGCATGGTATGAAATGTGTCATTTTTGAAATTTTTTCTACCACCACAAATATTGAATCACATCCTCTTTGTTTCCTTGGCAGTCCTAATATGAAATCCATGCTCACTGTATCCCACGACCTCTCAGGTATGGGTAATGGATGGTATAACCCTGTGTTCTGCCTTTTCCCCTTTGTGTGCTGACAAATCCTACATCTGTCCACAAATTTCTTAACATCTGTCCTCATCCCTGGCCAAAAATATGAGCCACTCAACTTTGAGAATGTCTTATCATGACCGAAGTGTCCGACCAATCCTCCACTATGTTTTTCCTTCAGCAGGTTCTCCCTCATGGATCATTTTGGAACACTTAATTGATTTCCCCTGAATAATAATCCATCTTGGATCATATATTCGGTCCACTGGCTTCTGTCCCTGAGAATTTGCTTCTCAGATGCCTCATACACTTCCTTAAAATCTGGGTCATCTTTGTACATTTATTTGAGGTTATCAAAACCCAAAGTTTTGACTCTGAATTCCTACATCAACAAACATTTTCTTCTCAAAGCATCAACAACTTTGTTAGTAGTTCCAAAAATATTCTTAATCACAAAAGTAAAATTCTGCATGTATTCAACCCATTTAGCATGATTTTGGTTCAACTTCTCTTGTTGAGTCATGAATTGCAAAGCATGATTATCGTTGTACAAAACGAACTCTTTACGAACCAAATAGTGTCTCCATTTCTTCAACGCTTGTATGACTGTATAAAATTCCTTGTCATATGTTGAGTATTTAATCTTCATTTCATTCATCTTTTCGCTGAAGTATGCGACCGGTCTATCGTCCTGGCTCAAGACTTCTCCAATTGCAAATCCACTCACATCACACTTGACCTGGAATGTCTTGTTAAAGTCTAGAAAAACCAGAATTGGTTGCTCCGTGATCTTTTTCTTCAATAGATTGAAACTTTTCTCTGCTTCTTTTGTCCAATGAAAATACTTTTGTCTTTTCTTCACCGTGTCCATAATCGGTGCACTAATCCCACTGAAATTTTGGATGAATTTCCTGTAGAAACTAGCTAAACCATGGAAGCTTCGAACTTCAAACACACTTTTCGGTGATGGCCATTTCTTAATCATCTCTACCTTATCCGGATCCATTTTCAGCTCATCTGTAGAGATAACAAAACCCAAATAAATGAGTTATGTCCTCATAAATGTTGATTTCTTCATATTTATCAGCAATTCCTCTTGTTGTAATCTCCTCATTATTGCAACTAAATGCTTTAAGTGCTCTACTTCTGTCTTGCTGAAAATCAATATATCGTCAATATATATGATGACAAATTTCCCAATGAAATCCTTTAGGAATTCATTCATCAACCTCATGAAAGTACTGGGTGCATTTGTTAAACCAAATGGTATGACAAGCCATTCATACAGCCCCTCATTCATCTTGAATGTTGTCTTCCATTCATCACCTTCTCTCATACGAATTTGATGATATCCGCTTTTCAAATCAATCTTTGAAAAAAACTTTGCTCCACTCAAGCAATCCATCAAATTGTCCATCCTTGGCAATGGAAATTTGTATCTGATGGTAATCTTATTGATTTCCCTTGAGTCTGTACACATCCTCTAGCCTCCATCTTTCTTTGGGTTGAGCACTGTTGGAACAACACATGGACTCAAGCTCTCTCGAATCAATCCTTTGTCCATTAAATCCTAGACTTGTCTCTTGACCTCTTCATTTTCCTATAGTGTCAACCTGTACGTTTCTTTGTTTGATAAAATTGCTCCAGGTAAAATATCAATGTGATGGCTTATACTCATGATTGGTGGCAACAAACAAGGTAGTTCATCCACTACTATATCAGTGAACTCTTCCAGTAACTTCTGTATTTCCTTTAGTAAATCACCCACTCTTGTACTGGTCAAAACAATTTTAGGCTTCCTGACCACAATAAATTGTGTGGCTACCTTCTTCTTAACCTCCTTAAGAAGTTCCTTCCCACTCATGAGAAGTACAGTGTTGCTCACCTCTGGTTTCACTTCTTTATCCTTAATTGGAAGCAACATGTGTGTCCTCCCATTTTTCTCCAAGGTGTACATGTTCTTTCTCCCATCACGAACCACATTCCTGTCATATTTCCATGGTCTACCCAACAATAGATGAAAAACATCCATGGGAATGACATCACATAATATTTCATCTTTATATCCTCCTATTTTAAATTTAACTAAACATTGTTTAGTGACATTTACCTAATGTCCTTTTTATAGCCATGAAACTATGTATGGACTTGGATGTATGATAGTCTCCAGCTCCATATTTCCTACCATATCTGTAGAAATGAGATTGTCTGTGCTACCACTGTCCACGATGACTTTGCATACCCTATCTTTGGTCTTGCAAGTAGTCTCAAAAAGTATGCTCCTTTGGGCTGGAATCTCTGGAGTTAATAGAACTTTCCTCATCATTAAGGATATTCTGCCCTCAGCATCATTGGCCTCAACATTATTTCCTTATGCTTCGGCAATGTGATTTTCACCACCTTATTTCTTCCTATCTGGACACTCATAAGATTTATGTCCGTTTTTCCCACAAACAAAACATTTCACTTCACCTCCTCGGCCTCTTCCTCTTCCTCTAGTATGAGGAAAAGTATTTCTATTAGCATATTGTCCTCTCTGTGAGCCCTCTCTCTGTTTGGGTTTGAGGTTTCTTCCCCTCTTCTTTATATTTCTGAGTTCTGTCTTAGGCAATTGTTTTGCCTCTGGATTGACTTCTGCCTTAGCCTCTTTGACCTTGCTTTCGGCTCAACTTCTCTTCAGCTTTCAGAGCCATCTGCTAAGCATATTCTACATTCTGAAGGGTCATCGTGCTCATCTCGTCCTGAATGTCATATCACAGACCATTCATGTACTTGGCAACCTTTTCATCATCATTTTCCAGATGACCTTCTTTGATGTTTATCTTGTAGAACTCTTTAGTTTATTCTTTCACTGACATCAGCTTCTGTCTCAAAGTCTGCATTCTCCGAAATAGAGTAATTTGATAATCATTGGGTATGAATTTGGCTTTCATCTTCGCAACCATTCTATCCCAACTCTTGATTTTTTGCTTGCCTTTGCAGCGTCTATCAGCCTGTAGTTCATTCCACCATAATTTTGCATGCCCTTTAAGTCTTGTGACAACATGCTTGACCTTCTTGTCCTCCTCGACATCCTCANCTCAACTTCTCTTCATCTTTCAGAGCCATCTGATAAGCATATTCTACATTCTGAAGGGTCATTGTGCTCATCTCGTCCTGAATGTCATATCACAGACCATTCATGTACTTGGAAACCTTTTCATCATCATTTTCCAGATGACCTTCTTTGATGTTTATCTTGTAGAACTCTTTAGTTTATTCTTTCACTGACATCAGCTTCTGTCTCAAATTCTGCATTCTCCGAAACAGAGTAATTTGATAATCCTTGGGTATGAATTTGGCTTTCATCTTCGCAACCATTCTTTCCCAGCTCTTGATTTTCTACTTGCCTTTGCAGTATCTATCAGCCTGTAGTTCATCCCACCATAATTTTGCATGCCCTTTAAGTCTTGTGACAACATGCTTGACCTTCTTGTCCTCCTCGACATCCTCATAGTCGAAGTACTTATCTAGAGCCCTAATCCAGTCTAGAAGCTCTTCAACATCCAGGTTCCCCTCATACATGGGAATCTCCATTTTTTCCCTAGCACCTATCCTTGCAACAACCCTAAATAGGTGTTCATTTGCAGCATCTTCGACTGCCACTTCTTCTCCTTCATGTCCAACTTCATTTTCACTTTCATCTTCCCTGATATCCCCAACATTAACTGTGCACCTCTGTACTGTCTCCATGGAATCAGGCCTAGCACGTAGTTCATGCATTTCTCTTTCCACTATTGGATCACGCATTGGCATGGGCCTATCTCTTCTTCTCAATGGCATGGCTGAGAAATGTTCCTCTTTTCTCTGCTACAGAAAACAAAGAAATTTTTTTGTGCTCTGATACCACAACTGATGTGTATTAGAGTACTCCTTTTCCTCTAGATTACTCTGCCTAAAATATATAGAAAAAATCAAGCTCTGATACCACAACTGATGTGTATCATAGTACTCCTTTTCCTCTAGCTTACTCTACCTAAAATATATAGACGAAATCAATCTCTGATACCACAACTGATGCAGACCCCCGAACCCTCGAGTCAATATCCACGCAGGATCTTTCTAAATCTTCCCTTGAGTCGAATTGACTCTTTTATTTCCCCTTGGGGAACATATCATACACTCACGACGTATCCACAGGTCCTTATGAATTGATCCTGCATGAACAAACACCAGGTGCCAACCCAAATCTCCTTCACCACAATAACGTTGCACCCTTCACTAATTCGGGACTTCAGATCTCACAATTTCGTGATCCCTATTGTCGCATTTATTGGCCCTCTACTACCGAAACTCGAAATGTCAATTTACTAAAATGTTTGGTTGCATCCTCCATAGCCGTCTCGCGTTTTGCGATTTCGTGAATCTTTGAATAAGGAACCCCTATATCTTGTCTTCGAAAGTGTCGAAATATCGAACCCCTATGCATTCAGAAAAGGTTGGCTTCCCTATGGGAGTTTTCATTGATTCGTAGTTTCAGACTTCACGTATTCATGAATCCTGATGCAAGGCTTCCAACTCTCCAAGATACAAAAGCCCGAAACAGTCAATGAAGTTTTAACTCCACCTGGCAACAAGTACACCACCTGTCTTCTCAACTGTCTTCTATCTCTGACATGGATTCTTGCCACCTTTCACTCCAAGATTTCCGACTTTCGATATTTGAATGAACCTCCGATAACCATTCATCTGCACTCCATATTTACGAACCCTTATTTACCAAAATGATCTTGACAACTCAACAATTACGATCAATGATCACCGTTGAATCCTGGACCCCACAGGATGGTTTTTTCCAACCCTTATCCAACCTGCAACTCCTCTGGATCCTACGGTCCTCGCGACTTCGCGAATTCTCCATAGAGAATTCTGACCATTCATCTCCTCCTTGACAGCTCCTACGAAATGAGCCAATGTTCTTCCACTGGAACTTAACTTCTGCAAAACATTTTCAATTTCTGTCTCCCTTTGGGTATGAATCAAAGGTATTGACCCTCCTGAGCATTCACTTGAAAATTCAAACCTCCAAAAGGGTTCCTTCTCGCACTCCATGCATAAAAATGTCAAATACTCCTGGGTATTTGATCTTTCGACTCTGTGCACTCCCTGCAACAACAGTCCTTCAACTCTCCCCTTGGTTGATAAGTTCTAAGATTTCAACCAACCTACACACACCTTGCATGGATTTTTGTGCTTCACTTGGACTTCTGCTAGAATGAGAACAACGGTATCCCTCCTAAGCTTTCAGAGATAACCTATGAACCTTTGTCAATGCACTCCTTGCGGATTTTTCACTGCACTCCTTGCAGGAAATTTTCTCTCAGGAAGAGAAACAATTGAAAATCATTCTCTTTATTCTCTCAAACTTCAAACATTTAATATGAAATCCTACATACACAGCATAGCATCACGACAAATGCATAACAGAGAGAATAAAACCACTGTAAGCATACCATTCAGTAAATGTAAGAAATAAGCATCACAACACCATGAAAGTTGAGTCAAAGCTTCATATATTAACTCAGTTGTTTCTGTACATGGGTTCTTCTCTATAGATTTCTGCTACATCTTTTTTCTTCTTTTGTTCTATGTTAATGTTACAATGATCTAATGAATGTCATAATACAAAGACGAGGGTATCTATATCTATTTTCCCTCATGTTCTTATAAACTATCCAATCTCTAATTCAAACCTACCTACATTAACTATGCATAAATCCCTCTACCTTCTACAGATGAGAGCGAATCGCTCATGATATGTTTACAATATGCAAGTACGCTTCCCTTTAACCATTACATTAATGCTTCAAAAACATTTCAAAAACGTGCACTAGAGGTCTTCCAGTTGTCTTCTACCTTTTACATTACTTGCTTGCCTAGCTGCTTACGATGCTCCTGCATCAATTTCTAATTCTAGTAGATTTTCCAAACCAACAGAGAGGCCAAATTCATGTGCCCATCCTTCAAGTTGCTAATAGAAAATTGCATTTTCATAATTACCAAGATGATTTGAAATTACTATGGTGGATTCACCTTACTAATATTTTAGGATTAGGTCATATAGACTAATACAGATGATCAACCAACATTTTGTTACAAATTTGATTTAGAACCCATTATTGGCAACTTTCTTTCTCTAGGCAGAGGCAGGAAGAAAACCAACGACAGGATATGATTTCCAAAACTTTACTTCATATTTTTCCCATCCAACTAGGAAATCAGAATCATAGATTTCATCATTTAAACACGAGAATAATTTATGCAAGCATCTAGCACTTGAAATCCATATTATAAAATAAACCAGTCAAGCAAATATAAAACTTAGAAAAGCACTTATATCAAGCTTTGACTTAGTTGGAAATTGTTGAAGGGTGTTCCCTTTTCCACCCAACCATAGATACAATTTCTCTTGGTGTATTCCTCAATTGGACACCCCATATCTAGATCATGATTCCATGAGAGAGAGGTTCTTATTTTTCTCAGCGACAACAAGGGACAAAGGTTACTCTCCTTTTCCCATAGGAACTTGGCAATCCATTTCTCTATCCACCAAGCAAGGGAGCTTGTTGTGATTGGTTCTCTCAATCACTCAAACTTTTTGTAGCTTCGTTTCTCAACTTGATTAGAAAAACACTTCCCAATAGTTCATGCACCCAAGATAGTTTTTCTTCTCAGTTCTCTTCAGAACTAGAGATATTCACATGCTCTCCCTCTTTAGAAATGGTCACCAGACCCATTCATGTGCCTTATCTATGTTTTTTAACAACCGGAGAGGTTTCTCACACTCCTTGATACTCATAAAATGGTTCCCAATCTCAACTAAATATCTCCCCTCTTATATGCTTACTATTTCCCCTTGTCTCTTTCCTTATTCGATAATATTTCATGATCAAATCCCCCAATTCGTGGGTGAGCCTAGAATCCTCTAGATGGGTACTTTTTTTCTCATGCTTCTTAGACAAGGCAGTTTAGGTACAACACCCATTCCTTTTCATAAATTTGGGAAGTTGATAGTTCAACTACCAACTTCCTCCATGAACTAAAATTCTAGAAAAATGGGTAATCTGGATTTTTATTGATTATTAAATTGGAAAGGGAAATTTCCCCATTGATTCCCTCTCATGGAATCATAACCTGTGTAGGAAATCCCCTTCAATAGTTTTTTAAAATTTTCCTTTTTACATTAATATCATAAATACTTTCATCATAACAGGTCTATCCATAGTATTTTAGAAAAATATAACTATGTTTACAAGTTGGGGGAAACATGGGTGTTACAATCCCCTGCCCCTTAAAGGAAAATCATCCTCAGTGTTCATTGCATCTCAACAACATCAGCAATGTCTTTTTATTTTAGTTGCTTCAACAATGTTTTCCTCTTGATTGATCTATTCCTTTCCAAACTCTTGTCCTTTGTCATGTGCCTACAATAATTTCAAGCAACGAGCATATTAATCACAATTACATGCAAAACATTTTACCATTGTTCAAAACTCAAGAGGAAATATTGACATCAACAAAATACTTATCTATGCAATTTCATGGATCTGGATCCAGTTGGTTTTCTTACTAACCTGGCCCACTATTTCCTTGACATACAAATTATGTTTATGATCCCAAATAGTATTTTACAATAATTACTAAATTCCTATCTTCATTGCAGTCACTCACCCTCCAGGCTCAGGCTCGGGCAACCCCTTCTCTGTTATACAATCCATTGTCCTATCCATCTTTCCTTGCTAATAATTTCCCGCACAAGGATATTTTAGAGACATCATCGAGGCTTACAGTTAAGTTGTCCCTTTGACTTTCTCTGCTGAGACATCCCTCCAACCTGTGTTACCACAACACAACATATTCTATGGAGATCATGGCTTATCACAAGGTCCTCATGTCACAATAATAGCCTTTTTCCCATGTTTTTCACTTAACAACCATCATCTATCCCTTCAGGATAGATATGATATATCACTTGTATCACATGTATATAGTAACCATGAGACACAACATGAATTCAAATCTAATTTCTTTCAAATATGATACCCACAGATTTCTAATTTTCACATTTCTTTTTTCATATCTGTTCGATACAGGAGCTAGATTCCACAAGTATGAGATATTTCTTCTCATAACATTTTGGCTCAACAAGCATTGGCCTTCCTTATTGTCTTACTTCTACTTCCATATCCAAGACCCTTCTTCCTCAACTCCATATTCACACATCCAAACAATTTGTTAGTTCTCATGCACATTATATCTTCAAAACTATGCATACTAATAGTCAAGTCATTTTCATTTATTTAATGGTACAAAGAAAAAGGAAATATCAATCTTTACGCATGCATCATTTCATCATACCAAATTTTCCAAATTCAATTCAAATATTAAATTACTTTAATCAATGTGCCAATGTTCATGGCCACACTCATACTCAATGCAATCTTGCATTGATTTCAAGTTTTTCACTCTTTTTGACAAGCACTTTTACATGGCGTGTTGGAGCTTAACCTACCTCTTCACCATATGTCTTATTCATTCTCGTTCATTATTACAAAATGATTGTGCTTCCTTCTACAACCGATCATGTCCTGAGTTTAACATATTATAATATGAAACCTATTTTTCATATGGTTGCATCTAAAAAATTCTTTCCTTATTGGGAAGTCTATTGTCTACCCTCTTATGAAAGCATGCATTTCCTTATTGCATTCAATTCAATGTTCTACCTATGATCAATTTTTTTCTGAATCACTCTTGATTGGTCAATGTACCCATGACACTATTGATTCATGAATTTTCTTGCGAGGATTCTTAATCATCCTTGACTGACATAGATTTCCTCTCTTTATTATTTAGATTCTTCTTTCGTGAATCTTACCCTGCTTATGTAGAAATGGCATACAACAACCACTCAAATTATTTCCATATCATTAAGATAATAAAATACTTCATAAGACGATTTTTACCAAACCCCTTCATACCTTATGCCACACAAGCAAGAAAAATTGTATTCCTGTTATGGATGCCATCACCCTTTTTCTTATTTTTACCTTATCAGTGGTTCTCCATGGGGATCCCAAAGTCCCTTCAACAATCTTTCAAAAACAACCTTCTTGCATTTATCGTTTACTATAGGTTTTCTACCATTGGTATTTGTCCTTTCCCAATAAATCCAATCATTTCATACACAAAACATGCATTACCACATTCAAAATTATGTCAACTCTCATGTTAACTAAAATGCATGTATTTAAATCAGTAAAACATTTTTAGATATGCCCCAACATATATATATGCAACATATCACATTACCCTTAATTTTTCATGAATGCAAACATATTTAAATCTCTAGTTGTCTTGACAGTCACACAATTATCACCATTCTCATGCTAAAATACTCACACACAACAACATATTGGCTTCTCATCCCATAGAAACACAATACACAACAAGGAAAAGAGTTAATGGATTCTTCCCTCTTTTCCAACTCCTCCTACATAGCCTTGAACTTTTAGTTCAGCTGAGTTGTTTCCAAGGGATTATTGTCTTTGCTTGACATGGCTCAACCAAGATTATTCATTTAAACATACTTATTTGTTTATTATCCTTGGCTTTCACAGCTATTCTTTTAAATCCTTCTACTTTGTTAGGCAATCAAAGATCGAAAGTGAGAAAGGTGTTCCTCCTTTTCACCTATTTACTTGTACCATATGTCCCTCTTGGGATATGCCTACTCTTTTCCTTGACCATTCTTGGTTAGGTTCACCTTAATATTCTTGGATAAATCAACTTGCTACAACAACAAGATTTTTGTTCACAATGACCTATGAACCTGTGCATTTTGCACATTACCATTTAGACATCATAATGGTCAACATTCATTTGTTAGTCTTCTGATCATACATTATTTTTTAGAATGTAATCTAGGATTCTTATATAGATAGGATTCCATCCCACTACCCAATTCTTATAAATCATTAAGATTATGACTTTGTTCCCCAACAGAGTCCTCACACAATTCCTCCACATGGAACGGTCTCACCATGTAGCTTCCTTGTTGCATATACATTACTTATCTGAGATGATCTCAACCTCAAGTCAACCTTAGATTTACCATTTCATCTTTTTACCAAGTATTCCATAAGGAATATAAGCATGCATCTTTATTATTCATCCAGATTATTCATCCACACATGTTCATTATTTTTTTAACTTACATTAATAATCCACTTAACCACATGAATCATCATAATCCTATGTTTTTTTACCATAGGTATACTTTACATCTCACATGCATCTTAACTTTAAAACCATTTAAATCATGATTTTTCATAATCATTCTCATTCAATCCTCAAAGGCATAATCATGTTTCCTTTTATCATGACAATAGAGCATCCCTGATCATTTACTCTTTGATCCATTTGTACTAGCTTTCCCTGAGGAGATGGCACACATCCCCTTCAAGTTATTACTCAAAACAAGGTATTCATGACTCTTCAAAATAGAGTCATCCATGCATCGACCATGGTATTTATTCAATCCTCGCAAGTGAAATGTTTGCCTTATATTCCACTTTTTCAACAATCATATCATGCCTTTATTATACACATACTCATACATCATACGTTTGGATCACTTGCACATTTTTTTTATATTGTTCATTCATATCTATCTAATATTAGTCTTCATATTGGGCAACCTTATAACACATTAAATTCATGCACTCAAGAATATACATACATAGATAAATATTCAACATGCAAGTTCACTACTTGCACCTTTTTCAATGACAACAACCAACAAGAAAACACTCTTGCTTCAACTGCTATATAAGCATCCCACAACCCAGAAATATAGTCTAGGAAAATTCAACAGTGCCCAAGGAAAAAAGACAAATTACCAAGTTTCTTTTCATGCCTCAAACCATTATTTTTCAACAGGCCTTTTTATCAAGGGAGTCCTTTTCCAAATTCCCTCACTACAAATTGAGCACACCGAGCCATATCTATATTCCTGCCATCCACCTCTGCATGTCAATCTAACCCATTGGTCATCTAGAAATGTCCCAACACTTCCTTTACCACATTCGGGATCAACATTTCATTAACCAGTCTACCTTATCCTCATGAGATAATATGTAATCAATATCATCATCATTGTACTTATGTTGTTATAATCAGATCATCACTAACCATATGATCTATGACATCATGATATTTTACATCCAGTAATAGACTATAATAAGTCTATATGCATGCCCAATCTTTTCCATATGCATTCCAACATATCCTTGTGCACCAAACATTTTACCCATGCCTATAGTGTAGATGTTATCCACTTTATTACCTCTTTCATTCTCATGCATCGACACACCCTTAAGTTAATAGGGATCTACACACCCTTAGCACAACCATGAGATTTTGAACTTGCTCATGTCACTTCACTTCTTCCATGATGGTTATTCTCAGTCCATGGGATTCCTTTTTTCTTTGCAAAAAGTGATTATCCCAATAGCAGGTTTTCAGCTATGGCAGGTCAAGTAAGTTGACCTCACATATTTCCATAAGGCCTATAGAAATGGAGATATATACTCGCAAGGCCTAATCTCTTATTTAAGTGCCAATTGTAATTACCAGAGGCTTCATAAGCCCACATTTGTAGGCAACCTTGCAACCTATTAATTTCATTCCCTTCCTAGACTCAAGCATCCCTATAACATGTTTTCTTCCATTCGCATCCAAGTATTTCTATTGGAATCTATCATCATAATCCCACTGATATGAAATCGATGCTTAGTAATTTACACCTTGACTTCGATTTTAACAAGATATTTTCTGACAATGAATGTGAATATATAAGCGGTAAAAACTTAAAGAGTGAAGAGAAATATCACAAAACACAAAGATACAAATCATAAATAGATTGAACACTAGAAATTGATAACGAAGTTTGACAAATATACCTACATCTTCGGGCCCTTAGCTGTAGTGCAGAGGTTTCTTTCTTATTCCTTAATGCCCAAAAATAATTTTTGAAATTACATCACTCATTTATCTGACCAACTTAGTTGTACTCTTCTCTGTCTCAAGAATCTGATGCAAAAGACGACACTAAAAAAGGTGTAGTAGAACTCCTGGAATAAGTCTTGCAAGCTCAGACACTCTTCTAGCTTCGCTGCCTAAGATAGCTTTAGCCTTCACAAGATCTTTCTTCAAGAGTCACTTATGAATTGTTTCAAAACTACATAATTCTTGTCTTATATAGCATTTGGGTTGGGGTTCACATCCCAACTTCCTCCCAAAATATGGCCTCAAATCGGGCTCCAAATCCTCCAAAATTGGGCAAAATCCCATTAAATTCAGCGTAATAAACCAACAAAATGCCAAATATAATTTTTTAAACCCACTTGGAAAAATATATGTGAGTCATCCCCTTTTTCTCGTCCCCTGGTCATGTGGAGCACCATGTGTACTCACACTATCCCCCTATGCCCTAGTCTTCCACCCTTTGGATCCTGGTCATAGGCCTTGGTTAGCGAGCTAGCCCCTAAATCCCATGCTAACGAAACTTAAATACATACCAGGCCATATGTTATAACAAGTAACATGGTATCCCAGATGGTTTAGCACGTGGTGGTTAGAACTTTGGCATGGCCATAGGTCACAGGTTTGACTTCATCGAAGGTGGGAACAATTTTTTACCCAGGTCTCTTTGGCCTTATTTGGGGTGCCATGTGGTGCCTTGTGATTGGGCCATGTGTCACCCCATGATCGGTCTGTACAACTGAGTCAACTTCCCAGTCAACCTACACAGTCAGCTCCATATGCCATGTGTCATGCATAGAACCTACCACTTGTCTCCATGTCACTTCCACACGTCAACATATCACTGGGCCACGTCATCATACATACTTCCACGTGTTGCTTCCATACAGTGCCACGTGTCAACCTTTTACTAGTCCAAATCGACCCCTGAAAATGCCAAATTTGGTTGCCACATGGCATGCCCTAGTGTTTCCACGTGTCCTATTGATGTCATCATAACATCATGCTAAATTCATCTGCCACCTATCATGCTGACGTACTGCTAACGTTAGTTGTACGAACTATTGACTTGACTTTGACTTTTTTGCTTGTTTGACCTAAATTTCTGATAGCGATAACTTCTCCATACGGAGTCCAGTTTCGAAAAAGAATATACTGTCAGAATCGTAATGACAAGAAATATTCAATGGTGTTGGTTTCATTTGAATCTGAGAAATTCAAATTTTTGGCCTTTTGGATCCATTTGGATCACACCTCCTCATTAGGATGTTTTGGTCCTCCAAAAAGGTTATTACATCAATTGACTACATCATTACATCAATCAACTAAAATAAACAATAAATAGTCTATAATCAACAAAACATTAACTAGAATCAATAAGTGATCAAATCACTTTTATTACATCAATTAGAGTAGACATTGACTCGATGACATATTTACATATGTAGCATAAACTCTTCCCAATTCCAAGCATATAACCCATCTCATGCCGATGGAGTTTCACGGTCATTCTTCTTCTCTTCTGCAACATCCTTCTTCTGCTCTAGCACTTCAATATTTTTGGAGCATCTCAAATCTAGATGCAACATCCAACAACTATATTCATAATGCCCATTCCTTTGACAATGTGAGTAATAATTTCATGCTCAAACAAATTTGATGAAGCCTTGCCCATACTAAGTTGAATCCTCATTAGATTTTCTCGACTCTTGTCTTGGCTGTGCTAAATTCGCATGCGTATTCTTCTTGACCGGTAGTGTTGCATCATCTTGTCTTGGTGTACTCCTTGTCATCGTGATCTTCTTTATGTATACCATTGGCTTCCAACATACTGCAACACAATGGTTATGACTACCGAAAAATGTACGTAGAATTGTTCTTTTTATAAGTTCCATGACCCTAGCATGTTCATCATTAAAGGTAGGTGAAGGAGATTTATACCTTCCAACCATTTTACCTTTCTTTTGCGACTCATTGTTCACATCACTGCTGAATTGGGCTTCTTCCTTGCCTTTACAAGTTTGAATCCATGTTGCTTTCATTTATGTATGTCGATCCCAACAATGGTCAACATTGTGTATGAACTTATAACAATGTGCACAACAAACCACTAGATTGTTGTCATCAGTAGACTCTTATGTGTATCCCAATCCTTCATGGAGTGGTCGTTCTCGCACCTTGATAGGATGAGCTCTTCCTTGGCCATGCTTTCGAATATTGTTTCCTTTCATGTAGCCAAACTTGTATAGCATTTTGATACCAAATCCTTTGGTATTTTTTTCAAAAGCAACAATATCATGATCACCTGACTCCAATTCCTAATCAACTATAAGAGAAACTGGAGTATACTGAGTAATTTCCGCTAGTGAGGAAAATGTGACAATGGCCTCTCCTATTGACTTCTCCTTAACCAAAGTAGCAAGAGTATATGAATCCTCCTCATATGATTGACTACGGAATGGATAAATTTAATCATCCTTGATAGGACTCGGACTCCTAACAAAAGGACTTCTTCCAACTGGTCTTTCTTTTGTTGCTAACACCAATGTTCACAACCTTTCCCTGTCTTCTTCAGGGATTTGTACCAATATTCTCAAATCTGCATTTTCTTGTTGAATATATTGATTGATCTCCTTGAGTTCCTAGATTCTGGCTTGCTTCAATATTTTCCCCATGATTATTCACAATTCTTGCAATATAGTCAACCTGCTTTGATACCACTTGATATGAAATTGATGCTTAGTAATTTACACCTTGACTTTGATTTTAACAAGATATTTTATAACAATGCATGTGAATATATAAGTGGTAAAAAATTAAATAATGAATAGAAATAGTGGAAAACACAAAGAGACAAACCATAAACAAATTGAACACCAGAAATTGACAACAGAGTTCGACAAATATGCCTACGTCTTCGGGCACTTAGCTCTAGTGCGGAGGCTTCTTTCTTATTACTTAATGCTCAAAATTTTGTTTGGAAATTACATCACTCAGTTCTCTGACTTACTCAATTGTACTCTTGTCTATCTCAGGAACCTGATGACATAGAAAACAATAAAAAATGTGGAGTAGAACTCTTGGAATAAGCCTCGTAAGCTCAGACACTTTTATAGCTTTGTTGCCTAAGATGGATTTAGCCTTCAAAAGATATTTCTTCAAGAGTCACTTGTGACTTGTTTCAAAACTACATAATTCTTGGTTTATATAGTATTGGGGTTTGGGTTCACATCCCAACTTCCTCCCGAAATCTGGCCTCAAATACTACTCTAGATCCTCCAAAATTGGGCACAATCCCATTAAAATCAGCATAATAAACCAACAAAATGCCGAATATAAATTTTTAAACCCAATCGGAAAAATATATGCACATTGGCCCATTTTTCCTCGACCCCTAATCACATGGAGAGTCATGCGGCCTCGTACTATCCCTGTGCCCTATTCTTTCGGCCTTTGGCTCCTAGTCATAGGCCTTGGTCGGCAGGCTAGCCCCCAAATCCCATGCTAACCAAACTTAAATACATATCAGGCCATATTTTATAAGAAGTAACATGGTAGCCTGGATGGTTTAGTACATGGTGGCTATAAATTTGGTGTGCCCATAGGTCATGGGTTCCAATTCGTCAAAGGTGGGAACAAATTTTTACCAGAACCTCTTTGGCCTTATCCGAGGTGCCACATGGCACCCTATGATTGGGCCATGTGTCACCATGCGATTGGTCTGTACATCTAAGTCACCTACCAGTCAACCTGCACAGTCATCTTTTTACACCATGCGTCATGCCCAAAGCCTGTCACTTGTCACAATGTCACTACCACGCGTAAACCTATCACTGGGCCACATCATCGTACATACTGCCATGTGTCAATTATGGACAGTGCCACGTGTCAACTTTTTACTGGTCCAAATTGACCCTTGAAAATGCCAAATCTGACTGCCATATGGCACACCTTGGTGTTGCCACATGTCATGTTGATTTCATCATGACATCATCTGCCACCTGTCATGCTGATGTACTACCGACGTCAGCAGTACGGATTGTTGAATTGACTTTGAATTTTTTCTTGTTTGACCTGAACTTCATATCGTGATAAATTCGCCATACAGAGTCCATTTTCGAAAAAGAATATACTTCCCAAATCATAACGACGAGCACTATGCAATGGTGCTAGTTTCGTCTGGATCTGAGAACTTCAAATTTTTTTCTTTTTTGGATCCATTTGGATCACCCACTCCTATAGTAATGGTTATCATTCCCCAAAAGCAATGATATGATTCAATTTTTTTTTAGTAAAATCCCAACAAAATTTCAATCTACAATCCTTCTCCTCAAGGAACTTATGCGTATAAGCTCCTTGCAACAGTAAACACTTTCAACAGGCTCATTTTAGCCTTGCTCAACTAGTCTTGTGACTATTCTTGTGATTGTTCTCTGATACACTCCACTTGGATTTTGATTAGTTTGTGTATTCTCTCTACCCATAACCCAAGGTATCGAGGAATATTCCCTTTCCTTCAATTAACAGTCTCGATGAATGAAAAATCTCTCGACCTACGGTTAGGATCCATTTGACACCTAAGTTTTACTTTGTTGAAATATTGTAACTGCGAAGAATATTCTAATTGTAACTGTGAAGAATATTATATTTATTATTGAGTCATTTTCTTATAGATCAATCCCCTTTTGTGGATTGATCATGTCAGGAATTATGTATGACCAAATCCCCTTTTGTGGATTGGTCAAACCCTAATTATATCATGCTAATTGAGAAGTCATCCCCTAGGGATAATTAAAGTGGTTTTAGCCATTAAGTGAAGAAGTCAACCCAGCTTGGTGAAGAGACACATCCCTACCGCCTTCCAGCTAGTATAAATAAGAGAGGACAATGCCTCATTCACTCACTCACTCAAGTCACTCATCTAGTGCACAAGTTTGAGGGAAGATGCANCTCACTACAAATTGAGCACACCGAGCCATATCTATATTCCTGCCATCCACCTCTGCATGTCAATCTAACCCATTGGTCATCTAGAAATGTCCCAACACTTCCTTTACCACATTCGGGATCAACATTTCATTAACCAGTCTACCTTATCCTCATGAGATAATATGTAATCAATATCATCATCATTGTACTTATGTTGTTATAATCAGATCATCACTAACCATATGATCTATGACATCATGATATTTTACATCCAGTAATAGACTATAATAAGTCTATATGCATGCCCAATCTTTTCCATATGCATTCCAACATATCCTTGTGCACCAAACATTTTACCCATGCCTATAGTGTAGATGTTATCCACTTTATTACCTCTTTCATTCTCATGCATCGACACACCCTTAAGTTAATAGGGATCTACACACCCTTAGCACAACCATGAGATTTTGAACTTGCTCATGTCACTTCACTTCTTCCATGATGGTTATTCTCAGTCCATGGGATTCCTTTTTTCTTTGCAAAAAGTGATTATCCCAATAGCAGGTTTTCAGCTATGGCAGGTCAAGTAAGTTGACCTCACATATTTCCATAAGGCCTATAGAAATGGAGATATATACTCGCAAGGCCTAATCTCTTATTTAAGTGCCAATTGTAATTACCAGAGGCTTCATAAGCCCACATTTGTAGGCAACCTTGCAACCTATTAATTTCATTCCCTTCCTAGACTCAAGCATCCCTATAACATGTTTTCTTCCATTCGCATCCAAGTATTTCTATTGGAATCTATCATCATAATCCCACTGATATGAAATCGATGCTTAGTAATTTACACCTTGACTTCGATTTTAACAAGATATTTTCTGACAATGAATGTGAATATATAAGCGGTAAAAACTTAAAGAGTGAAGAGAAATATCACAAAACACAAAGATACAAATCATAAATAGATTGAACACTAGAAATTGATAACGAAGTTTGACAAATATACCTACATCTTCGGGCCCTTAGCTGTAGTGCAGAGGTTTCTTTCTTATTCCTTAATGCCCAAAAATAATTTTTGAAATTACATCACTCATTTATCTGACCAACTTAGTTGTACTCTTCTCTGTCTCAAGAATCTGATGCAAAAGACGACACTAAAAAAGGTGTAGTAGAACTCCTGGAATAAGTCTTGCAAGCTCAGACACTCTTCTAGCTTCGCTGCCTAAGATAGCTTTAGCCTTCACAAGATCTTTCTTCAAGAGTCACTTATGAATTGTTTCAAAACTACATAATTCTTGTCTTATATAGCATTTGGGTTGGGGTTCACATCCCAACTTCCTCCCAAAATATGGCCTCAAATCGGGCTCCAAATCCTCCAAAATTGGGCAAAATCCCATTAAATTCAGCGTAATAAACCAACAAAATGCCAAATATAATTTTTTAAACCCACTTGGAAAAATATATGTGAGTCATCCCCTTTTTCTCGTCCCCTGGTCATGTGGAGCACCATGTGTACTCACACTATCCCCCTATGCCCTAGTCTTCCACCCTTTGGATCCTGGTCATAGGCCTTGGTTAGCGAGCTAGCCCCTAAATCCCATGCTAACGAAACTTAAATACATACCAGGCCATATGTTATAACAAGTAACATGGTATCCCAGATGGTTTAGCACGTGGTGGTTAGAACTTTGGCATGGCCATAGGTCACAGGTTTGACTTCATCGAAGGTGGGAACAATTTTTTACCCAGGTCTCTTTGGCCTTATTTGGGGTGCCATGTGGTGCCTTGTGATTGGGCCATGTGTCACCCCATGATCGGTCTGTACAACTGAGTCAACTTCCCAGTCAACCTACACAGTCAGCTCCATATGCCATGTGTCATGCATAGAACCTACCACTTGTCTCCATGTCACTTCCACACGTCAACATATCACTGGGCCACGTCATCATACATACTTCCACGTGTTGCTTCCATACAGTGCCACGTGTCAACCTTTTACTAGTCCAAATCGACCCCTGAAAATGCCAAATTTGGTTGCCACATGGCATGCCCTAGTGTTTCCACGTGTCCTATTGATGTCATCATAACATCATGCTAAATTCATCTGCCACCTATCATGCTGACGTACTGCTAACGTTAGTTGTACGAACTATTGACTTGACTTTGACTTTTTTGCTTGTTTGACCTAAATTTCTGATAGCGATAACTTCTCCATACGGAGTCCAGTTTCGAAAAAGAATATACTGTCAGAATCGTAATGACAAGAAATATTCAATGGTGTTGGTTTCATTTGAATCTGAGAAATTCAAATTTTTGGCCTTTTGGATCCATTTGGATCACACCTCCTCATTAGGATGTTTTGGTCCTCCAAAAAGGTTATTACATCAATTGACTACATCATTACATCAATCAACTAAAATAAACAATAAATAGTCTATAATCAACAAAACATTAACTAGAATCAATAAGTGATCAAATCACTTTTATTACATCAATTAGAGTAGACATTGACTCGATGACATATTTACATATGTAGCATAAACTCTTCCCAATTCCAAGCATATAACCCATCTCATGCCGATGGAGTTTCACGGTCATTCTTCTTCTCTTCTGCAACATCCTTCTTCTGCTCTAGCACTTCAATATTTTTGGAGCATCTCAAATCTAGATGCAACATCCAACAACTATATTCATAATGCCCATTCCTTTGACAATGTGAGTAATAATTTCATGCTCAAACAAATTTGATGAAGCCTTGCCCATACTAAGTTGAATCCTCATTAGATTTTCTCGACTCTTGTCTTGGCTGTGCTAAATTCGCATGCGTATTCTTCTTGACCGGTAGTGTTGCATCATCTTGTCTTGGTGTACTCCTTGTCATCGTGATCTTCTTTATGTATACCATTGGCTTCCAACATACTGCAACACAATGGTTATGACTACCGAAAAATGTACGTAGAATTGTTCTTTTTATAAGTTCCATGACCCTAGCATGTTCATCATTAAAGGTAGGTGAAGGAGATTTATACCTTCCAACCATTTTACCTTTCTTTTGCGACTCATTGTTCACATCACTGCTGAATTGGGCTTCTTCCTTGCCTTTACAAGTTTGAATCCATGTTGCTTTCATTTATGTATGTCGATCCCAACAATGGTCAACATTGTGTATGAACTTATAACAATGTGCACAACAAACCACTAGATTGTTGTCATCAGTAGACTCTTATGTGTATCCCAATCCTTCATGGAGTGGTCGTTCTCGCACCTTGATAGGATGAGCTCTTCCTTGGCCATGCTTTCGAATATTGTTTCCTTTCATGTAGCCAAACTTGTATAGCATTTTGATACCAAATCCTTTGGTATTTTTTTCAAAAGCAACAATATCATGATCACCTGACTCCAATTCCTAATCAACTATAAGAGAAACTGGAGTATACTGAGTAATTTCCGCTAGTGAGGAAAATGTGACAATGGCCTCTCCTATTGACTTCTCCTTAACCAAAGTAGCAAGAGTATATGAATCCTCCTCATATGATTGACTACGGAATGGATAAATTTAATCATCCTTGATAGGACTCGGACTCCTAACAAAAGGACTTCTTCCAACTGGTCTTTCTTTTGTTGCTAACACCAATGTTCACAACCTTTCCCTGTCTTCTTCAGGGATTTGTACCAATATTCTCAAATCTGCATTTTCTTGTTGAATATATTGATTGATCTCCTTGAGTTCCTAGATTCTGGCTTGCTTCAATATTTTCCCCATGATTATTCACAATTCTTGCAATATAGTCAACCTGCTTTGATACCACTTGATATGAAATTGATGCTTAGTAATTTACACCTTGACTTTGATTTTAACAAGATATTTTATAACAATGCATGTGAATATATAAGTGGTAAAAAATTAAATAATGAATAGAAATAGTGGAAAACACAAAGAGACAAACCATAAACAAATTGAACACCAGAAATTGACAACAGAGTTCGACAAATATGCCTACGTCTTCGGGCACTTAGCTCTAGTGCGGAGGCTTCTTTCTTATTACTTAATGCTCAAAATTTTGTTTGGAAATTACATCACTCAGTTCTCTGACTTACTCAATTGTACTCTTGTCTATCTCAGGAACCTGATGACATAGAAAACAATAAAAAATGTGGAGTAGAACTCTTGGAATAAGCCTCGTAAGCTCAGACACTTTTATAGCTTTGTTGCCTAAGATGGATTTAGCCTTCAAAAGATATTTCTTCAAGAGTCACTTGTGACTTGTTTCAAAACTACATAATTCTTGGTTTATATAGTATTGGGGTTTGGGTTCACATCCCAACTTCCTCCCGAAATCTGGCCTCAAATACTGCTCTAGATCCTCCAAAATTGGGCACAATCCCATTAAAATCAGCATAATAAACCAACAAAATGCCGAATATAAATTTTTAAACCCAGTCGGAAAAATATATGCACATTGGCCCATTTTTACTCGACCCCTAATCACATGGAGAGTCATGCGGCCTTGTACTATCCATGTGCCCTATTCTTTTGGCCTTTGGCTCCTAGTCATAGGCCTTGGTCGGCAGGCTAGCCCCCAAATCCCATGCTAACCAAACTTAAATACATATCAGGCCATATTTTATAACAAGTAACATGGTAGCCTGGATGGTTTAGTGCATGGTGGCTATAACTTTGGTGTGCCCATAGGTCATGGGTTCCAATTCGTCAAAGGTGGGAACAAATTTTTACCAGAACCTCTTTGGCCTTATCCGAGGTGCCACATGGCACCCTATGATTGGGCCATGTGTCACCATGCGATTGGTCTGTACATCTAAGTCACCTACCAGTCAACCTGCACAGTCATCTTTTTACACCATGCGTCATGCCCAAAGCCTGTCACTTGTCACAATGTCACTACCACGCGTAAACCTATCACTGGGCCACATCATCGTACATACTGCCATGTGTCAATTATGGACAGTGCCACGTGTCAACTTTTTACTGGTCCAAATTGACCCTTGAAAATGCCAAATCTGACTGCCATATGGCACACCTTGGTGTTGCCACATGTCATGTTGATTTCATCATGACATCATCTGCCACCTGTCATGCTGATGTACTACCGACGTCAGCAGTACGGATTGTTGAATTGACTTTGAATTTTTTCTTGTTTGACCTGAACTTCATATCGTGATAAATTCGCCATACAGAGTCCATTTTCGAAAAAGAATATACTTCCCAAATCATAACGACGAGCACTATGCAATGGTGCTAGTTTCGTCTGGATCTGAGAACTTCAAATTTTTTTCTTTTTTGGATCCATTTGGATCACCCACTCCTATAGTAATGGTTATCATTCCCCAAAAGCAATGATATGATTCAATTTTTTTTTAGTAAAATCCCAACAAAATTTCAATCTACAATCCTTCTCCTCAAGGAACTTATGCGTATAAGCTCCTTGCAACAGTAAACACTTTCAACAGGCTCATTTTAGCCTTGCTCAACTAGTCTTGTGACTATTCTTGTGATTGTTCTCTGATACACTCCACTTGGATTTTGATTAGTTTGTGTATTCTCTCTACCCATAACCCAAGGTATCGAGGAATATTCCCTTTCCTTCAATTAACAGTCTCGATGAATGAAAAATCTCTCGACCTACGGTTAGGATCCATTTGACACCTAAGTTTTACTTTGTTGAAATATTGTAACTGCGAAGAATATTCTAATTGTAACTGTGAAGAATATTATATTTATTATTGAGTCATTTTCTTATAGATCAATCCCCTTTTGTGGATTGATCATGTCAGGAATTATGTATGACCAAATCCCCTTTTGTGGATTGGTCAAACCCTAATTATATCATGCTAATTGAGAAGTCATCCCCTAGGGATAATTAAAGTGGTTTTAGCCATTAAGTGAAGAAGTCAACCCAGCTTGGTGAAGAGACACATCCCTACCGCCTTCCAGCTAGTATAAATAAGAGAGGACAATGCCTCATTCACTCACTCACTCAAGTCACTCATCTAGTGCACAAGTTTGAGGGAAGATGCAATTGTCAGAAGAAGGAAGAGAGAGGTGCATTTATCAGTGTTGGATACTCTCTTATGTTTGGTCTTTTATCTTGGAATTGTATTGGCAATCTATATTAAGGAATTTTTTGCTAGGTTTTCTCCCCCATAAGGATTTCCAAGGATAAATGCCATGTACCTTTTGATTGTTTATCTTTAAGTGATATTTATTATGTTATTATTGTCTAATAAATTGAAAATAACTTAATAGTAGATCTAAATTTAACATGGTATCAGAGCTAAACTAAGTAGAGCACCTTTCACTAGGTAATAAAAAACATCATTGTTGTCGTAGAAGAAAATTTCAGGGTTTTTCTTGGAAGAAAATTTCTAACCAAAAATCATCTAGGGAAGTGTACCCTAGCCCAACGAACTCATTATCATATTGAGCACACCTTTTCAGTGGCTAGAGCCTCCGAAAAGTGACACTCTAGTTTTGACTGGTACTAGAAAACTAGGAAACCAAAACTATTACCAGAAGTACTAGTCTAGATTTACACAGGTCAAGTTTCAAGGGGTAAAAATTGAAATTTTTGAAATATGATAGCTCTATCCTAATTGCCTCAGCCTAGTGCATTTAGTCCCTGGATCAGAATTCCAAAATTTGAAAGTCAAAAAATTAGGGTTTCCTAATAAAACCCTAAATTACGGTTGCAGTTGCAATACTAGTTGCAATTGTAGTACCAATTATAGTTACAGTTGCATTATCAACTGCAGTTGCAATGTCAGTACCTTCATGCTAGTTGCAACACCAACTGCAATACCAGTTATAGTGAAATTCTTTGTGAAGTGTTGGGACTATTGTTTTATTGCACCTAACCCTAGCAAGACATTGTCAGAGGTATGTACTTACATATGGTTAAAATGTATTATTGTTCTAAAAGGGTACTTGCAGGAGAAAGGATTTGTTGAAAATCATAGATCTAGAAGGATATCAGATCCAACCCATTTAGAGGAATAATGCACCCTGAGTTTGATCATCTTGATATGCATCTATTTTTTATGAAATTGTTTTGACCTTATAGGTTGTATGTTGAAGCTATGACCATCATAATAACCCTTGGTCGAAAAAAATAAAAATAAATTCAAGGTATTAGAATGAGATTAGAATTTATTCTCTAACTTAGATTTATGTCAAGATAGCATATTTTCTTAGTACATAAGACAGGTTGAAGAAATCACTTGTCATATTGAGTGAAGGATACTTGGAAGAAAAGAAGCAAACTAATTCTTAAGGACAAGAATCCATGTTCCAGGTTTGACTAATTAAGTTGATAATATTCAAAGTTGCACATGATAAGTTTGATAACTACCTCATTACAATTAAACACTATAATTGAGGTAGCATTCTTTGAAAAGTATTATACTTGGTAGCATGTGAGCATATTGAGATAAATTATTATTGTAATCATTTACCAGATACAACTAACATCTCCTCTATGAGAAAATTAGTGTGTTGGTTCTAGGCTACCCATGGAGGAATTTTTGATCACAACACTAGAAGAGTGTTGATCTCATTTTGTATTGTATTCCTTACTCTTGATCTTTGTTTCAGGTAAGTCACAAGTGATATATCTAAAGGAGATATTGTGATGATTATTTGTGATATGGTTTTATTACTATTATCAAAAGAGTATTATTCTTGCTTGTTGTTTTTTTGACCTTGTTTCAAGTCACAATGATAACCCTAAGGAAGCCATAGTGAAGGTTGTAGAAGGAAACAGATTAGATGAGACATGAAGTTGACTATGTACATGACCATATACATTCATGTACCAAAGAAGATGAAGAAGAAGCTATTTTTTGAGATCCATAGTATCTCATATGGAGATTGATTTTAAGGAGCAGAAGGATCCAAAGATGACCGAACATTAGAAAAATAACTCACATTAGACTTGTTCAAAGAATATTAAAGCCACATTAACAGGAACCAGAATTCATTTGAAGTCAGACTCAATTTTTCATATTAAGACTTGGTATCCAACACCATTTATATATTGTAGAGACTATGAAGTCCTTGTAGAATCAAAAGAAATAAAGCACAAAGTAAGATTGATCTCAAAAAGGATAAGATGTAGAGACATCTTCTAGGACAGGGAGATGGATGCCATGAGAATACTATATCATAACTTCAGAGACTTCTAGGAGATATGAAATCTCCTAGAAAGATTCCCTTATTTCAGTGACAGAGAAAGAAGCCAGTCAGAACGATTGGGATATGGATTTTTCTGTGAGACTAGAAGGGAATTCTTTGTTGATCTAATAGATAAAGCATGTTTCATATGTACAAAGATTGAATTGTGTCCATAGGATTCTCCCAGGAAAAGGGAGAAGACTATGATGAGATACTTACTCAAGTAATTGAAGAAATAGTTCCAGTATTCATGAAGACAACCAAAAAAACCATGATTCTGATATAGTATGAGATTCAGGGGGAGCAATCCCTATATTTGAGATTGAGTTAATTCCATGAAAGAAGATAAGTTACCCTCGATGTCAGTTATTGATCCAATCCCAGTTTCCAATGAAGATTGTTGTTGTGACAGAGTAGAGGAGTTACTCTCAGATTTCAATAGCCACAGTAAGAATGGAGCAGTCATTCTCAACTTCAGATAATATGAAGGTGCAGTGTCCCGGTTCTAGAAGGAACAATTGCAAAGAGAGTAGAGGACATACTCTCAAATAATGATACAAATAGTTCTTCGCAAAAATCACATAGAACTAGGACATGATTGTGCATATTAAGTTGCATTTGAAACAAGAGTACCAGGATGGTACAATATGATGTGAAAAAAAAAATTGTTTTGAAGTTGAAGATAGAAAGACTCATGTATACATATTGAAGAAAGATTTGTACAGATTAAAGCAAGCTCCTAGAGCTTGGTATGGCAGAATTAACAGTTTCCTGGCGAGATTGGGCTTTACCAAGAGTAAATATGATTCTAACATTTACTTCAAGGTTATGAATGATGAGATAGTAATGTTTATACTATATGTAGGCGATGTATTCTTGACAGTTGTAGAAAATATCATCACATATTGTAAGAAGAAGCTCACTACAAAGTTTGATATGAAAGACCTAATGCATTATTTCTTAGTTCTTGAAGTTTGGAAGAGCCCAGAGAAGATATTCCTTAACCAAGGGAAGTATGTAGTAGAAATACTGAAGAGGTTTGACATGTTGGAATGTAAATCCATGAACACACCCATGGAAACAAAGTCTAAGCTCCTATTTGATACTTCATCAGAATTGGTTGATGCTATGTTGTATAGATAGATCATTGGATCTTTGATGTATCTAAAGAATACCAGGCCAGATATATGTTTTTCTTTGAACACCTTGAGTCAGTATCTGATAGATCCAAGACGTGATTACCTTGTAAAACATGTGATGAGATACCTTAAGGGTACATTGTACCTTAGTATCTATTATAATGGAGATCATGACGTCAGACTGGTTGGTTATACTGATTCATATTGGGCTGGAAGTATTTCTCACAGAAAGAGCACTCCAGGATGTTGTTTCAATCTAGGGTCATCCATGACTTCATGGCAGAGAAGGAAGCAATGCAATATTTCTCTCAGCACCACAAAAGCGGAATACATTGCTACATGTTCCGCCAGTTGTGAAGCCATATGACTTTGAAAGTTGTTGATAGGTCTATTTGATATGGAGATGGAAGCAACCATGATTCTATGTGATAACCAGAGTTGCATAAAAATGGCGGAGAACCATGTGTTCCATAATAATTTGAAGCACATACATACGATATCACTACATTTGTGATATGATGCAGAGAGGAGATGTAAATCTCCAATATGTTGGCACAAATAAACAGGTTGCATATGTGTGGACCAATCCTCTATCTCATGTAAATTTTACATACTTTTGAGACAATCTTGGTATAGTCCGAAAGGACCTCCTTCAAAGGGGGGAGGGATGTTGATGATACTATGGTATCCTGGCCAACAATGGGTAGCTCAGTTACGATTTTATATCCTAGGGGATAGATCATCCGTAGATAGATACCGAAGTTCCAGTAAGGATGGCCTGTCAGAGTACATGTGCATGTATATGCCATTTGTGGTCAATAGTGGTAGCTCTGTTAGGATTTTTATAATACTAGAGAATATGATGATTCTTGGGAAGATCCCAAAGGTCTGGTAAGGATGGTCTGTTAAAGTACCATGTGGTAACTCCGTTAGGATTTTATATCCTAGGGAATCTTATGATTCCTTGGCAGATCCTTAGGGATTGTCAGAGTACTACAAAAGTTTGTTGTTACACCTTCCTCGTTTTGTTGCCATACATTGATGATGTTATTATCTCAGCCTCATGTTGATGATATTGATGATGTTGTTATCTCAATCTCATGTTAATGATATTGATGATGCTTTTATATCATCATCATGATGACGATATTGATGATGTTGTTATCTGAGCCTCGTGTTGATGATATTGATGATCTTGTTTTCTCAACATTCTGTTGATGATGTTTTTGTACCAACATCTTGTTGTTGATGTTTCTCCATCCTCATATTGTTTATGTTGTTGTACCAGCCTCATGTTGTTGATGTTGCTCTAGCCTCATGTTGATGTTGATGTTGTTGTACCATCCTCGTGTTGTTGGTGTTGGTGTATCAGCTTCATGTTGGTAATATTATTATTCTAGCTTCGTGTTATTGATATTGATGCTTCAACTTCATGCTGAAGATGATGATGATGATGCTACTTCAGCTTCAAGTTGAAGATGCTGATGATGATGATAATTCAGCTTCATGCTGAAGATGATGATGATGTTACTACTTCATCTTCATTCTGAAGATGTTGATGATGATGTATCAGTATTGTACTGATTGATGATGTTATATTAGTATTGTACTAATTGATGTTGATGCAGATGATGATGATTCTCTAGCTCCATGTTGTGAATGATGATGTTGTCGATGATGAGAAAACATTTCGATGATTTATATATATTCTAGTTAGTCTTCAAGACAATGATGATGTTGTTTCCCTCTCTCCCTTCTAATGATGTTGTGTTGTAGAATACCCTTCTTGTTAAGGGGGAGTGTTGAAATATTGTAACTGCGAAGAATATTCTATTTATTATTGATTCATTTGCTTATATATCAATCCCCTTTTGTGTATTGATCATGTCGGTACTTATGTATGACCAAATCCCCTTTTGTGGATTGTTCAAACCCTAATTATATCATGCTAATTCATAATTCGGCCCTCAACACTAATTAAAGTGGTTTTAGCCACTAAGTGAAGAAGTTAGCCTAGCTTGGTGAAGAGGCACATCCCTAGTGCATGCCAGCTAGTATAAATAAGAGAGGGAAGTGCCTCATTCATTCACTCACACAAGCCACTCATCTAGTGTGCAATTTTGATGGAAGTTGTAGTTTCCAGGAGAAGGAAGAGAGAGGCGCATTGCTCAATGTTGGATATTCTCTTGGGTTTGGTATTTTATCTTGGAATTGTATTGGTAATCTATATTAAGGAAGTTTTTGTTGGGTTTTCTCCCCCATGAGGGTTTCCCAAGTTAAATTTTGTGTACCTTGTGATTTTGTATCTTTCAGTGATCATGCTTATGCTATTATTTTCTAATAAATTGAAAAGAACTTAATAGAAGATATAAATTTAACATATTTTCCCTACTAGACCCCACTCAACTTGTCAACATGTTAATGATCGAAATTTGTCGTCCTAAGGGAACCCTAGATTCCTCTCTGGTATGCCACATCATTCATGAAGTAAACACTTCCTATCTTGACATAACACATGAATTAGTATCCACTCGACACATCGACCCATTATGACTCACCCTATCACCATAAGGTGTATAGGCTCACTCGACCATAGGATGACATTTGTCAATTTCCCGTAAGCTAATTTAGGATACTTAATTAATATCCTCCTAAAATACCACTCCTCAATATTTATTTATTAAACCATCATTAGGGATAATTAGTATTCACTAATTATATACCCTTGTAGTTACACTTCTACTTATTGATTCTAGTCCGGTAATTAATGGCGATTTACCTTTTCATTCTCCCCCTTAGGAGTAGTTTAACAATAATTCATTTAATTACTTATATGATAATTATGAGTAATTATAGTATAACATGAGTTTAATTAGGCCATAATATACTTAAATTGATTAACCTTAATTAATGTATATAATTCACTGCCTCCCCGGCACGTAACTCCATACCGAATTTCACGTAATTTAATTTAAGCACACACAAATACTGGGAGAGCAAAAAAAAGGAATTAAAACATATTTAATGTTATATTTTATTCCAAATAACCCCTTCCTCCTTCACTTGCAACATTATATTTCTACAACTTTATACATTCAAACTAAAGTAGGTAGAACTCTTCAGAGTCATACTCCATTTCTTCGAAGACTGTACTCTAAACCCTTCAGAGTTGTTACTGAAAACACTCTAAAGTCAACTCGAAAAGTGGTCAGCTCCAAATGGTTTGGGAACTCATGCCCATTTATTTTATATTAAAGGCTATATCAACCTTGACCGCTATTTAATACATATTATTTTGGGTAAACCAAACCTCCTATACGTGAAGTATTAGATGTTTATAATATTACAATATTCAAATGATTAAATTCAAACTTTTCGGAGTGGTATTCCAAACTCTTCGGAGACATGCTCTGAACTTTTCATAATTAACTCTAAAAACATTCAACTTAAACAAAGGGTGTGTTGATTTAATATGTGCATTAATTATTATTTCAACTTGGGATTGAAAAGTGTGCATTCCTCTCAGCACTTCGACCACCAATCACAAGAGGATGGGTTTTTATTATTATAATATATTGAAACTTTAAGACATATATCTCATTCCAGGCTTAAGATTTCATAGTAAATTCGCATGTACCCTTCCCATTACTCTGATAACCAATCAGGAAAGGGAAGGGGTAATATTAAAATACATTTAAACTTTATAATGTCCATGCCATCGCTTCGATGGATTTAGAATTTATTCACATGTTCTCTCATTTCCACTCTGAAGGTTGGACTTCGCAGACCAATCACCGAAAAACATAACTTAATATTTAATAATGTATGGTTTAAAATCCATTATCCGTCGCACTCCAAACAAGTGCTCCATTCTTTGTGCTCCAAAAAAGGATTGTTTGATAATAATATTTATAATTATTTATATAACTATTTTCACGTGGAAAATGATACAAGGAGGTATATTTTCCAACCCTTTATTATACAAAGAAAATATATGTATATGCCAAAGCTCTTCCAGAAATGCAGTGTGGCCTAAAATTAGGTAAACTTAGCACATTTAAATCCTTTATACAAAAGAAAAGGAAATCCAACCTCCACTACTCATGGACCAGATATAAATTTGTGGTTTGTAAATATAATAGTTTGCATTCTTTATTACTCGAATCTTACAGTATTTAAATGGTAACTTTGGTATTTTACCAGAGTTTTTAAAATGCATTTTCATTCCTTTCCTCATATTTATTTGTTAAAATAATTTGCATCTTCTCTAATGTGTGGCCTTCTCTCTTATTTTAAAACATGGATCTGATCCTACTTCAAGTTCTAATTCTGGTATATTTTCCAAACCAACATAAAGGTCAAAGTCTTGTGCCCAGCCTTCAAGTTTCTAATAGAAAATTGAATTTTCATAATTACCAAGTTGATTTGTAATGACTATGGTGGCTTCACCTTACTATTATTTTAGGATTAGTTCATATAGATTAATACAAGTTATCATCCAACATTATGCTCCAAATTTGATTTAGAACCCATTGTAAATGTGAATGAACCTACACAAATAAGATCTAGCTAGCAAAGGACACACAAAGTTTGCAAAAAAATGAGAAAAGATGAGAGAAAATAATAGAATTGTATTAATCATATTCCACACTCAAAGAGTGAATAATTTACAATAGATATAGGTCAGATGAGTAACTAATGTGCCATAGTAGTGATCTAGAGAGATCTAGAAACTCATTGATAGACACTAGAGTGAACTGCCACCTAGTCCTAGTTAACTGATCCATGAAATCGTCAGTTAACTGAGACACATGTGTGGAAGTGAGAGAGAGACATGAAATTGTTGGTGATAAAACTGAGGTTGTCATGCATGAGTGGCTTCCACTAGTCTAACTGAGTGTAACTGACTCTGAACTGAATAGGAATGCCCTATTTTGTAGGAGAATATTTTCTAGAGAGAATATGCTAATTTAAGGAATCGTTCTCAACATTGGACTATCAAACTTAGGAAACTAATTCTAGGTGAGTGTGTAATATCTCCAACACCCCCTCTAAACACTACTAGGGTGTACATGATGAATGTGTCCCGACAACAGAGGCCATTTTAGGTACCCATTATACAATGCATATAATAATGAAACACTAAAAAAATGAGGAAATAAAGAAATATAGTGCATAAGAAAAAAATAATGAGAAGGAACAAAAAGAAGTTGCTAAGCAATTGTGTCCTTCACTCCACGAAGACCTTTCAACAATGCAATTTTGTGCTCATTGAAAATTTCGTTGAAGATGTAGAAGTATGCACACATCTAATGAAGTAGATGCACTAGTGATATGTCCATGCATATCCACATTCTCTTTTTGTAATGAAGAATACCCAAATGAAGTTTGGATGAAACTTTGAAAATCATGTGGTTGTTTTTGGAAAAATGTTGAAAATTTACGAATTTTAAAATTCTCATAACTTCACTTCCAAAACTTCATTTCAGACGATTTTTTTTTGAAATTGGATATTTTTCTAAGAGGAATTAAAATATCCAATTTGTTTCTACAATTTTTTCTCATAAAATATCATAATTGAATCTGATGTGCACGACCCCCTCTTTGTCTCCTGAGATGCATGCAATATATCTTCCACATGAAATTTAGAAAAAAAAAACTGAAATGGATTACAAATCATTTGAAATTAATGGAATATATTTTTTTGCAGATACTTGTGTAGAAGACTCTTCATAATAAAATGCTTGACCTTCTGATGGATTCTCTTTTGGCTTTATCTGTTGAACCTCCTACATGGAATCTTCACAATATTATTTATTCTTGAATAGAACCTCCAATCTGGTCCATAGTTCATTTGGAGTTGAGTCTCATGATTCATCATATACTTGATGGATAATTTCAGGATAAATGTATAAGCAGATACATCCTATGTCCATATCTTGTCTATTGAGAGAGTCATTTTTCTAATCAGCGGAATCAAGATCTACTTACATTGCCATATTTATTTGGTACAAGCCTCTGCATATGAGCTGAACCAGAATTTTTGGCTTCCACTCCAAATAGTTATGAGGCATGAGAAGTATTTCCGATGAATAATCCATCTTTTATGTGTTATTCATGTTGATTAGGGTTGGTTGTCATTGATGTCAACCCTTGAACAAAGCCCCATAGAAAAAAGGTTTGGGTAATGGACCCAATATTGTTTGATGTAAATATGAATCATTATTGGTTTTTCATGGTTGATAAGAAGTAAATATGGATGAACTCTAAATTGGTCCCCTTATGGTGAAATCCCTCACGGGAAGACGCTTTGCGGAGTAAAAGAACCCATGCTTAATTGTGGAATAATGAGATGAAGGATAGTGAATTTGTCAGGGAAACTATCCTATATGGATAGTTAGTTTCATTCCATTTATGGTGGTATGTATAATGTCACATAACTTCTCACGGTTAGAGAGTTATGACCATGTGAAGTTGGAGAACCCAGGTTTGGGTAATGGACCCAAGTTTGTTTGATGGATAATGATATGATTTTTGCTATATTTGATGGTAATACTATTATATATGGATAGTACATGTCATTCCATTTTTGGTGGTATGTGGAATGTCACATATCTCCTCATGGTTTGAGAGTTATGGCCTTATGAAGTTGGAGGACCCTCATATGTCATCTAGAAGCCCCAAAAGGTCAAAGTAGTCAAAGTGGTTTAAGAGACTTTAAAAGGAAAATAATAAAGTGAAGTGATGAGTGTATTATAATTCAAAGTGAATAAAAAATAAATTATTTCAATAATAAATTTAATGGAGAAATCAAAAGTGAGTTAACACTAAAATAAGGAAAGTGGGCCAAGTGACCTAGAAGATGTTTTTAAGGAAGCTACTTCGAGAGTATAAATAAGAGGCAAGGCTCTCTCATTTTAATTACACTTGAGAATATTGAATATATATAGGTGTCTGAGGTAACCAAGGATATGTAAGAAGAATTTCTGAGGGAATTTGAAGAAAATAAGGCTGAAATGCAAGGAAGGATAAATTCTTTTGATGGTGCTTTCTAAGGTATGTTATTTACAGGTCATCTCACCATTTTCGCAATAACTTTTTTTCTATAATTATTCAGACCCCGAAATTTCTATTCCATTAAGAAATCATACCCAATTATCTGTGGTGAAATATTCAGCTTGTGGGTCGTTGTATTTTTGGAATTACACTCCGTGGAAAATAGGGTTTGTGGCTAGTCCAGAAACTAGTCAAAAACAGGTGTTTCGGGTAAAAACGTCATAACTTCTTCATAACATATATAAATTTAGTGAGACAAAATGTGTTGGTTAGGGTACAGTCTTTAGTATTTTTTTCAATAGTTTCATATCAATTAAATGGACATTTTGTGCAGGGAATGCTCTACAAGGTCGCTCTATAGAATAAGCCAGAATTCATCAAGGTATGACATTTTTGCTATAACTCCTTTTTTGAGAGGTTCCAAGTACTGAAACCTAAAAGAATTGCATAAAACACACTAAAGAACATTGTGTATTGGTTTCAAATCTTTATACATTATAGGTTCAAATTTATGATTACTTCAAGTTAGGGTTGTTGACTAATCCAAAACTAGGCATGTGAGACTAAAGAAAAGTTTGATGAAAATGCTAGTNTTTGGTGTGCCCATAGGTCATGGGTTCCAATTCGTCAAAGGTGGGAACAAATTTTTACCAGAACCTCTTTGGCCTTATCCGAGGTGCCACATGGCACCCTATGATTGGGCCATGTGTCACCATGCGATTGGTCTGTACATCTAAGTCACCTACCAGTCAACCTGCACAGTCATCTTTTTACACCATGCGTCATGCCCAAAGCCTGTCACTTGTCACAATGTCACTACCACGCGTAAACCTATCACTGGGCCACATCATCGTACATACTGCCATGTGTCAATTATGGACAGTGCCACGTGTCAACTTTTTACTGGTCCAAATTGACCCTTGAAAATGCCAAATCTGACTGCCATATGGCACACCTTGGTGTTGCCACATGTCATGTTGATTTCATCATGACATCATCTGCCACCTGTCATGCTGATGTACTACCGACGTCAGCAGTACGGATTGTTGAATTGACTTTGAATTTTTTCTTGTTTGACCTGAACTTCATATCGTGATAAATTCGCCATACAGAGTCCATTTTCGAAAAAGAATATACTTCCCAAATCATAACGACGAGCACTATGCAATGGTGCTAGTTTCGTCTGGATCTGAGAACTTCAAATTTTTTTCTTTTTTGGATCCATTTGGATCACCCACTCCTATAGTAATGGTTATCATTCCCCAAAAGCAATGATATGATTCAATTTTTTTTTAGTAAAATCCCAACAAAATTTCAATCTACAATCCTTCTCCTCAAGGAACTTATGCGTATAAGCTCCTTGCAACAGTAAACACTTTCAACAGGCTCATTTTAGCCTTGCTCAACTAGTCTTGTGACTATTCTTGTGATTGTTCTCTGATACACTCCACTTGGATTTTGATTAGTTTGTGTATTCTCTCTACCCATAACCCAAGGTATCGAGGAATATTCCCTTTCCTTCAATTAACAGTCTCGATGAATGAAAAATCTCTCGACCTACGGTTAGGATCCATTTGACACCTAAGTTTTACTTTGTTGAAATATTGTAACTGCGAAGAATATTCTAATTGTAACTGTGAAGAATATTATATTTATTATTGAGTCATTTTCTTATAGATCAATCCCCTTTTGTGGATTGATCATGTCAGGAATTATGTATGACCAAATCCCCTTTTGTGGATTGGTCAAACCCTAATTATATCATGCTAATTGAGAAGTCATCCCCTAGGGATAATTAAAGTGGTTTTAGCCATTAAGTGAAGAAGTCAACCCAGCTTGGTGAAGAGACACATCCCTACCGCCTTCCAGCTAGTATAAATAAGAGAGGACAATGCCTCATTCACTCACTCACTCAAGTCACTCATCTAGTGCACAAGTTTGAGGGAAGATGCAGTTGTCAGAAGAAGGAAGAGAGAGGTGCATTTCTCAGTGTTGGATACTCTCTTGTGTTTGGTCTTTTATCTTGGAATTGTATTGGCAATCTATATTAAGGAATTTTTTGCTAGGTTTTCTCCCCCATGAGGATTTCCAAGGATAAATGCCATGTACCTTTTGATTGTTTATCTTTAAGTGATATTTCTTATGTTATTATTGTCTAATAAATGGAAAATAACTTAATATTAGATCTAAATTTAACATGGTATCAGAGCTAAACTAAGTAGAGCACCTTTCACTGGGTAATAAAAAACATCATTGCTGTCGTAGAAGAAAATTTCAAGGTTTTTCTTGGAAGAAAATTTCTGACCAAAAATCATCTAGGGAAGTGTTCCCTAGCCCAACGAACTCATTATCATATTGAGCACACCTTTTCAGTGGCTAGAGCCTCCGAAAAGTGACACTCTAGTTTTGAATGGTACTAGAAAACTAGGAAACCAAAACTATTACCAGAAGTACTAGTCTAGATTTACACAGGTCAAGTTTCAAGGGGTAAAAATTGAAATTTTTGAAATATGATAGCTCTAGCCTAATTGCCTCAGCCTAGTGCATTTAGTCCCTGGATCAGAATTCCAAAATTTGAAAGTCGAAAAATTAGGGTTTCCTAATAAAACCCTAAATTACGGTTGCAGTTGCAATACTAGTTGCAATTGTAGTACCAATTATAGTTACAGTTGCATTATCAGCTGTAGTTGCAATGTCAGTACCTTCATGCTAGTTGCAACACCAACTGCAGTACCAGTTATAGTGAAATTCTTTGTGAAGTGTTGGGACTATTATTTTATTGCACCTAACCCTAGCAAGACATTGTCAGAGGTATGTACTTACATATGGTTAAAATGTATTATTGTTATAAAAGGGTACTTGCAAGAGAAAGGATTTGTTGAAAATCATAGATCTAGAAGGATATCAGATCCAACCCATTTAGAGGAATAATGCACCCTGAGTTTGATCATCTTGATATGCATCTATTTTTTATGAAATTTTTTTGACCTTATAGGTTGTATGTTGAAGCTATGACCATCATAATAACCCTTGGTCGAAAAAAATAAAAATAAATTCAAGGTATTAGAATGAGATTAGAATTTATTCTCTAACTTAGATTTATGTCAAGATAGCATATTTTCTTAGTACATAAGACAGGTTGAAGAAATCACTTGTCATATTGAGTGAAGGATACTTGGAAGAAAAGAAGCAAACTAATTCTTAAGGACAAGAATCCATGTTCCAGGTTTGACTAATTAAGTTGATAATATTCAAAGTTGCACATGATAAGTTTGATAACTACCTCATTACAATTAAACACTATAATTGAGGTAGCATTCTTTGAAAAGTATTATACTTGGTAGCATGTGAGCATATTGAGATAAATTATTATTGTAATCATTTACCAGATACAACTAACATCTCCTCTATGAGAAAATTAGTGTGTTGGTTCTAGGCTACCCATGGAGGAATTTTTGATCACAACACTAGAAGAGTGTTGATCTCATTTTGTATTGTATTCCTTACTCTTGATCTTTGTTTCAGGTAAGTCACAAGTGATATATCTAAAGGAGATATTGTGATGATTATTTGTGATATGGTTTTATTACTATTATCAAAAGAGTATTATTCTTGCTTGTTGTTTTTTTGACCTTGTTTCAAGTCACAATGATAACCCTAAGGAAGCCATAGTGAAGGTTGTAGAAGGAAACAGATTAGATGAGACATGAAGTTGACTATGTACATGACCATATACATTCATGTACCAAAGAAGATGAAGAAGAAGCTATTTTTTGAGATCCATAGTATCTCATATGGAGATTGATTTTAAGGAGCAGAAGGATCCAAAGATGACCGAACATTAGAAAAATAACTCACATTAGACTTGTTCAAAGAATATTAAAGCCACATTAACAGGAACCAGAATTCATTTGAAGTCAGACTCAATTTTTCATATTAAGACTTGGTATCCAACACCATTTATATATTGTAGAGACTATGAAGTCCTTGTAGAATCAAAAGAAATAAAGCACAAAGTAAGATTGATCTCAAAAAGGATAAGATGTAGAGACATCTTCTAGGACAGGGAGATGGATGCCATGAGAATACTATATCATAACTTCAGAGACTTCTAGGAGATATGAAATCTCCTAGAAAGATTCCCTTATTTCAGTGACAGAGAAAGAAGCCAGTCAGAACGATTGGGATATGGATTTTTCTGTGAGACTAGAAGGGAATTCTTTGTTGATCTAATAGATAAAGCATGTTTCATATGTACAAAGATTGAATTGTGTCCATAGGATTCTCCCAGGAAAAGGGAGAAGACTATGATGAGATACTTACTCAAGTAATTGAAGAAATAGTTCCAGTATTCATGAAGACAACCAAAAAAACCATGATTCTGATATAGTATGAGATTCAGGGGGAGCAATCCCTATATTTGAGATTGAGTTAATTCCATGAAAGAAGATAAGTTACCCTCGATGTCAGTTATTGATCCAATCCCAGTTTCCAATGAAGATTGTTGTTGTGACAGAGTAGAGGAGTTACTCTCAGATTTCAATAGCCACAGTAAGAATGGAGCAGTCATTCTCAACTTCAGATAATATGAAGGTGCAGTGTCCCGGTTCTAGAAGGAACAATTGCAAAGAGAGTAGAGGACATACTCTCAAATAATGATACAAATAGTTCTTCGCAAAAATCACATAGAACTAGGACATGATTGTGCATATTAAGTTGCATTTGAAACAAGAGTACCAGGATGGTACAATATGATGTGAAAAAAAAAATTGTTTTGAAGTTGAAGATAGAAAGACTCATGTATACATATTGAAGAAAGATTTGTACAGATTAAAGCAAGCTCCTAGAGCTTGGTATGGCAGAATTAACAGTTTCCTGGCGAGATTGGGCTTTACCAAGAGTAAATATGATTCTAACATTTACTTCAAGGTTATGAATGATGAGATAGTAATGTTTATACTATATGTAGGCGATGTATTCTTGACAGTTGTAGAAAATATCATCACATATTGTAAGAAGAAGCTCACTACAAAGTTTGATATGAAAGACCTAATGCATTATTTCTTAGTTCTTGAAGTTTGGAAGAGCCCAGAGAAGATATTCCTTAACCAAGGGAAGTATGTAGTAGAAATACTGAAGAGGTTTGACATGTTGGAATGTAAATCCATGAACACACCCATGGAAACAAAGTCTAAGCTCCTATTTGATACTTCATCAGAATTGGTTGATGCTATGTTGTATAGATAGATCATTGGATCTTTGATGTATCTAAAGAATACCAGGCCAGATATATGTTTTTCTTTGAACACCTTGAGTCAGTATCTGATAGATCCAAGACGTGATTACCTTGTAAAACATGTGATGAGATACCTTAAGGGTACATTGTACCTTAGTATCTATTATAATGGAGATCATGACGTCAGACTGGTTGGTTATACTGATTCATATTGGGCTGGAAGTATTTCTCACAGAAAGAGCACTCCAGGATGTTGTTTCAATCTAGGGTCATCCATGACTTCATGGCAGAGAAGGAAGCAATGCAATATTTCTCTCAGCACCACAAAAGCGGAATACATTGCTACATGTTCCGCCAGTTGTGAAGCCATATGACTTTGAAAGTTGTTGATAGGTCTATTTGATATGGAGATGGAAGCAACCATGATTCTATGTGATAACCAGAGTTGCATAAAAATGGCGGAGAACCATGTGTTCCATAATAATTTGAAGCACATACATACGATATCACTACATTTGTGATATGATGCAGAGAGGAGATGTAAATCTCCAATATGTTGGCACAAATAAACAGGTTGCATATGTGTGGACCAATCCTCTATCTCATGTAAATTTTACATACTTTTGAGACAATCTTGGTATAGTCCGAAAGGACCTCCTTCAAAGGGGGGAGGGATGTTGATGATACTATGGTATCCTGGCCAACAATGGGTAGCTCAGTTACGATTTTATATCCTAGGGGATAGATCATCCGTAGATAGATACCGAAGTTCCAGTAAGGATGGCCTGTCAGAGTACATGTGCATGTATATGCCATTTGTGGTCAATAGTGGTAGCTCTGTTAGGATTTTTATAATACTAGAGAATATGATGATTCTTGGGAAGATCCCAAAGGTCTGGTAAGGATGGTCTGTTAAAGTACCATGTGGTAACTCCGTTAGGATTTTATATCCTAGGGAATCTTATGATTCCTTGGCAGATCCTTAGGGATTGTCAGAGTACTACAAAAGTTTGTTGTTACACCTTCCTCGTTTTGTTGCCATACATTGATGATGTTATTATCTCAGCCTCATGTTGATGATATTGATGATGTTGTTATCTCAATCTCATGTTAATGATATTGATGATGCTTTTATATCATCATCATGATGACGATATTGATGATGTTGTTATCTGAGCCTCGTGTTGATGATATTGATGATCTTGTTTTCTCAACATTCTGTTGATGATGTTTTTGTACCAACATCTTGTTGTTGATGTTTCTCCATCCTCATATTGTTTATGTTGTTGTACCAGCCTCATGTTGTTGATGTTGCTCTAGCCTCATGTTGATGTTGATGTTGTTGTACCATCCTCGTGTTGTTGGTGTTGGTGTATCAGCTTCATGTTGGTAATATTATTATTCTAGCTTCGTGTTATTGATATTGATGCTTCAACTTCATGCTGAAGATGATGATGATGATGCTACTTCAGCTTCAAGTTGAAGATGCTGATGATGATGATAATTCAGCTTCATGCTGAAGATGATGATGATGTTACTACTTCATCTTCATTCTGAAGATGTTGATGATGATGTATCAGTATTGTACTGATTGATGATGTTATATTAGTATTGTACTAATTGATGTTGATGCAGATGATGATGATTCTCTAGCTCCATGTTGTGAATGATGATGTTGTCGATGATGAGAAAACATTTCGATGATTTATATATATTCTAGTTAGTCTTCAAGACAATGATGATGTTGTTTCCCTCTCTCCCTTCTAATGATGTTGTGTTGTAGAATACCCTTCTTGTTAAGGGGGAGTGTTGAAATATTGTAACTGCGAAGAATATTCTATTTATTATTGATTCATTTGCTTATATATCAATCCCCTTTTGTGTATTGATCATGTCGGTACTTATGTATGACCAAATCCCCTTTTGTGGATTGTTCAAACCCTAATTATATCATGCTAATTCATAATTCGGCCCTCAACACTAATTAAAGTGGTTTTAGCCACTAAGTGAAGAAGTTAGCCTAGCTTGGTGAAGAGGCACATCCCTAGTGCATGCCAGCTAGTATAAATAAGAGAGGGAAGTGCCTCATTCATTCACTCACACAAGCCACTCATCTAGTGTGCAATTTTGATGGAAGTTGTAGTTTCCAGGAGAAGGAAGAGAGAGGCGCATTGCTCAATGTTGGATATTCTCTTGGGTTTGGTATTTTATCTTGGAATTGTATTGGTAATCTATATTAAGGAAGTTTTTGTTGGGTTTTCTCCCCCATGAGGGTTTCCCAAGTTAAATTTTGTGTACCTTGTGATTTTGTATCTTTCAGTGATCATGCTTATGCTATTATTTTCTAATAAATTGAAAAGAACTTAATAGAAGATATAAATTTAACATATTTTCCCTACTAGACCCCACTCAACTTGTCAACATGTTAATGATCGAAATTTGTCGTCCTAAGGGAACCCTAGATTCCTCTCTGGTATGCCACATCATTCATGAAGTAAACACTTCCTATCTTGACATAACACATGAATTAGTATCCACTCGACACATCGACCCATTATGACTCACCCTATCACCATAAGGTGTATAGGCTCACTCGACCATAGGATGACATTTGTCAATTTCCCGTAAGCTAATTTAGGATACTTAATTAATATCCTCCTAAAATACCACTCCTCAATATTTATTTATTAAACCATCATTAGGGATAATTAGTATTCACTAATTATATACCCTTGTAGTTACACTTCTACTTATTGATTCTAGTCCGGTAATTAATGGCGATTTACCTTTTCATTCTCCCCCTTAGGAGTAGTTTAACAATAATTCATTTAATTACTTATATGATAATTATGAGTAATTATAGTATAACATGAGTTTAATTAGGCCATAATATACTTAAATTGATTAACCTTAATTAATGTATATAATTCACTGCCTCCCCGGCACGTAACTCCATACCGAATTTCACGTAATTTAATTTAAGCACACACAAATACTGGGAGAGCAAAAAAAAGGAATTAAAACATATTTAATGTTATATTTTATTCCAAATAACCCCTTCCTCCTTCACTTGCAACATTATATTTCTACAACTTTATACATTCAAACTAAAGTAGGTAGAACTCTTCAGAGTCATACTCCATTTCTTCGAAGACTGTACTCTAAACCCTTCAGAGTTGTTACTGAAAACACTCTAAAGTCAACTCGAAAAGTGGTCAGCTCCAAATGGTTTGGGAACTCATGCCCATTTATTTTATATTAAAGGCTATATCAACCTTGACCGCTATTTAATACATATTATTTTGGGTAAACCAAACCTCCTATACGTGAAGTATTAGATGTTTATAATATTACAATATTCAAATGATTAAATTCAAACTTTTCGGAGTGGTATTCCAAACTCTTCGGAGACATGCTCTGAACTTTTCATAATTAACTCTAAAAACATTCAACTTAAACAAAGGGTGTGTTGATTTAATATGTGCATTAATTATTATTTCAACTTGGGATTGAAAAGTGTGCATTCCTCTCAGCACTTCGACCACCAATCACAAGAGGATGGGTTTTTATTATTATAATATATTGAAACTTTAAGACATATATCTCATTCCAGGCTTAAGATTTCATAGTAAATTCGCATGTACCCTTCCCATTACTCTGATAACCAATCAGGAAAGGGAAGGGGTAATATTAAAATACATTTAAACTTTATAATGTCCATGCCATCGCTTCGATGGATTTAGAATTTATTCACATGTTCTCTCATTTCCACTCTGAAGGTTGGACTTCGCAGACCAATCACCGAAAAACATAACTTAATATTTAATAATGTATGGTTTAAAATCCATTATCCGTCGCACTCCAAACAAGTGCTCCATTCTTTGTGCTCCAAAAAAGGATTGTTTGATAATAATATTTATAATTATTTATATAACTATTTTCACGTGGAAAATGATACAAGGAGGTATATTTTCCAACCCTTTATTATACAAAGAAAATATATGTATATGCCAAAGCTCTTCCAGAAATGCAGTGTGGCCTAAAATTAGGTAAACTTAGCACATTTAAATCCTTTATACAAAAGAAAAGGAAATCCAACCTCCACTACTCATGGACCAGATATAAATTTGTGGTTTGTAAATATAATAGTTTGCATTCTTTATTACTCGAATCTTACAGTATTTAAATGGTAACTTTGGTATTTTACCAGAGTTTTTAAAATGCATTTTCATTCCTTTCCTCATATTTATTTGTTAAAATAATTTGCATCTTCTCTAATGTGTGGCCTTCTCTCTTATTTTAAAACATGGATCTGATCCTACTTCAAGTTCTAATTCTGGTATATTTTCCAAACCAACATAAAGGTCAAAGTCTTGTGCCCAGCCTTCAAGTTTCTAATAGAAAATTGAATTTTCATAATTACCAAGTTGATTTGTAATGACTATGGTGGCTTCACCTTACTATTATTTTAGGATTAGTTCATATAGATTAATACAAGTTATCATCCAACATTATGCTCCAAATTTGATTTAGAACCCATTGTAAATGTGAATGAACCTACACAAATAAGATCTAGCTAGCAAAGGACACACAAAGTTTGCAAAAAAATGAGAAAAGATGAGAGAAAATAATAGAATTGTATTAATCATATTCCACACTCAAAGAGTGAATAATTTACAATAGATATAGGTCAGATGAGTAACTAATGTGCCATAGTAGTGATCTAGAGAGATCTAGAAACTCATTGATAGACACTAGAGTGAACTGCCACCTAGTCCTAGTTAACTGATCCATGAAATCGTCAGTTAACTGAGACACATGTGTGGAAGTGAGAGAGAGACATGAAATTGTTGGTGATAAAACTGAGGTTGTCATGCATGAGTGGCTTCCACTAGTCTAACTGAGTGTAACTGACTCTGAACTGAATAGGAATGCCCTATTTTGTAGGAGAATATTTTCTAGAGAGAATATGCTAATTTAAGGAATCGTTCTCAACATTGGACTATCAAACTTAGGAAACTAATTCTAGGTGAGTGTGTAATATCTCCAACACCCCCTCTAAACACTACTAGGGTGTACATGATGAATGTGTCCCGACAACAGAGGCCATTTTAGGTACCCATTATACAATGCATATAATAATGAAACACTAAAAAAATGAGGAAATAAAGAAATATAGTGCATAAGAAAAAAATAATGAGAAGGAACAAAAAGAAGTTGCTAAGCAATTGTGTCCTTCACTCCACGAAGACCTTTCAACAATGCAATTTTGTGCTCATTGAAAATTTCGTTGAAGATGTAGAAGTATGCACACATCTAATGAAGTAGATGCACTAGTGATATGTCCATGCATATCCACATTCTCTTTTTGTAATGAAGAATACCCAAATGAAGTTTGGATGAAACTTTGAAAATCATGTGGTTGTTTTTGGAAAAATGTTGAAAATTTACGAATTTTAAAATTCTCATAACTTCACTTCCAAAACTTCATTTCAGACGATTTTTTTTTGAAATTGGATATTTTTCTAAGAGGAATTAAAATATCCAATTTGTTTCTACAATTTTTTCTCATAAAATATCATAATTGAATCTGATGTGCACGACCCCCTCTTTGTCTCCTGAGATGCATGCAATATATCTTCCACATGAAATTTAGAAAAAAAAAACTGAAATGGATTACAAATCATTTGAAATTAATGGAATATATTTTTTTGCAGATACTTGTGTAGAAGACTCTTCATAATAAAATGCTTGACCTTCTGATGGATTCTCTTTTGGCTTTATCTGTTGAACCTCCTACATGGAATCTTCACAATATTATTTATTCTTGAATAGAACCTCCAATCTGGTCCATAGTTCATTTGGAGTTGAGTCTCATGATTCATCATATACTTGATGGATAATTTCAGGATAAATGTATAAGCAGATACATCCTATGTCCATATCTTGTCTATTGAGAGAGTCATTTTTCTAATCAGCGGAATCAAGATCTACTTACATTGCCATATTTATTTGGTACAAGCCTCTGCATATGAGCTGAACCAGAATTTTTGGCTTCCACTCCAAATAGTTATGAGGCATGAGAAGTATTTCCGATGAATAATCCATCTTTTATGTGTTATTCATGTTGATTAGGGTTGGTTGTCATTGATGTCAACCCTTGAACAAAGCCCCATAGAAAAAAGGTTTGGGTAATGGACCCAATATTGTTTGATGTAAATATGAATCATTATTGGTTTTTCATGGTTGATAAGAAGTAAATATGGATGAACTCTAAATTGGTCCCCTTATGGTGAAATCCCTCACGGGAAGACGCTTTGCGGAGTAAAAGAACCCATGCTTAATTGTGGAATAATGAGATGAAGGATAGTGAATTTGTCAGGGAAACTATCCTATATGGATAGTTAGTTTCATTCCATTTATGGTGGTATGTATAATGTCACATAACTTCTCACGGTTAGAGAGTTATGACCATGTGAAGTTGGAGAACCCAGGTTTGGGTAATGGACCCAAGTTTGTTTGATGGATAATGATATGATTTTTGCTATATTTGATGGTAATACTATTATATATGGATAGTACATGTCATTCCATTTTTGGTGGTATGTGGAATGTCACATATCTCCTCATGGTTTGAGAGTTATGGCCTTATGAAGTTGGAGGACCCTCATATGTCATCTAGAAGCCCCAAAAGGTCAAAGTAGTCAAAGTGGTTTAAGAGACTTTAAAAGGAAAATAATAAAGTGAAGTGATGAGTGTATTATAATTCAAAGTGAATAAAAAATAAATTATTTCAATAATAAATTTAATGGAGAAATCAAAAGTGAGTTAACACTAAAATAAGGAAAGTGGGCCAAGTGACCTAGAAGATGTTTTTAAGGAAGCTACTTCGAGAGTATAAATAAGAGGCAAGGCTCTCTCATTTTAATTACACTTGAGAATATTGAATATATATAGGTGTCTGAGGTAACCAAGGATATGTAAGAAGAATTTCTGAGGGAATTTGAAGAAAATAAGGCTGAAATGCAAGGAAGGATAAATTCTTTTGATGGTGCTTTCTAAGGTATGTTATTTACAGGTCATCTCACCATTTTCGCAATAACTTTTTTTCTATAATTATTCAGACCCCGAAATTTCTATTCCATTAAGAAATCATACCCAATTATCTGTGGTGAAATATTCAGCTTGTGGGTCGTTGTATTTTTGGAATTACACTCCGTGGAAAATAGGGTTTGTGGCTAGTCCAGAAACTAGTCAAAAACAGGTGTTTCGGGTAAAAACGTCATAACTTCTTCATAACATATATAAATTTAGTGAGACAAAATGTGTTGGTTAGGGTACAGTCTTTAGTATTTTTTTCAATAGTTTCATATCAATTAAATGGACATTTTGTGCAGGGAATGCTCTACAAGGTCGCTCTATAGAATAAGCCAGAATTCATCAAGGTATGACATTTTTGCTATAACTCCTTTTTTGAGAGGTTCCAAGTACTGAAACCTAAAAGAATTGCATAAAACACACTAAAGAACATTGTGTATTGGTTTCAAATCTTTATACATTATAGGTTCAAATTTATGATTACTTCAAGTTAGGGTTGTTGACTAATCCAAAACTAGGCATGTGAGACTAAAGAAAAGTTTGATGAAAATGCTAGTNATTTGAAGAAAAAGGGTTATAATTACACTATTATTATTCACCCCCCCTCTCATTAATCCAACAATTGGTATCAGAGCAAGTTCCTTCAGAAATCAGTTTAACCATTGAAAGGTAGATCATGGAGAGTACCAAATCATATAAAAATGGAATTCCACAGTTTGAAGGACAGAAGTATGCTTTTTGGAGCATAAGGATGAATACATATATACAAGCATAAGAATTTCAAGTTTGGCAATCAATTGTAGATGGATACATAGCACCAGTAGTTCCACCAACAAATGAAAAAGCAGTGAAACTCGGTGAGAATAATTCCAAAGACAAAAATGCACTTTTGAATAGTCTCGGTGATACAGTATTCACCAAAGTTTCACATTGTAAATCTACTAAAGATATTTGAGACAAGATTCGAAATATTTATGAAGGAGATTCAAAATTCAAAGCAGCAAAGCTTCAAACTTACAGAGGTCAGTTCGAGCAACTAAAAATCAAGGAAGATGAAGATATTGTAGCCTACTTCTTACGAGTTGATGAAACAATGAATACAATCATAGGATTGAGAGAAGAAATCGAAGAATCTGTAATTGTTCAAAAGGTACTAAGATCTCTTCCTATGAGATTCAACCCTAATATATTAGCACTAGAAGAAAGATAGGATCTAAACTCAATAAGCATGGATGAATAGCATATGAGATGAGAACTGAACGAAAAAATTCAGATGTAAAAGAAGCAACCTTCAAAGCATCCAAAAGGTCAAAGAAAAAGAAAAAGGAACAAGAAGAATATAGCAGCAACAACAACGTCTTGGAAGATGATGAAGAAGTGGCCACCTTCATCAAAAGACTAAACAAGGGAACAAACAATAGCTATAGAGGTAAGCTTCCTTTAATTTGCTTTAATTGTGATGGTATTGGTCATTTTGCTAACAAATTTCCTCATAAGAAAAAGAGAAATGATGAAGGTTACTCAAAAGGCAGACAAACATATAAAGGTAAAAGAACTACAAAGAAAGTTTTCAAGAAAATCTTTTGCGCCAAAGAAGACATCTCATCATCAGATGAAGATGAAGTCAATGACAGTGAAATAGGGAGAGTTATATTCATGGTAGTAGAAGACTATGATAAAGAAGACTCTGAAGAAGCATATGAAGAAGCATATGAAGAAGAAATTGAAGAGCCATAAGTTGACTTTCGAGAAGAATTAATGAGTGTCATAGAAGTTATCAGAAGGGAAAAGAAGAAAAAAAAGAAACTAAAAGCAGAACTAGATAAGAAAAAAGACATTCAAGAACTAGAACAAATGATCACAAAATTAAAGGTTAAAATAGAAGAATATAAAAGAATTGAAGAATCACTCAAAGAATATCTAGAAGGAAAGGACAGGATCATTGGAAAACTAGAAGCAGAGATTGTCACACTAAGAAAATATATTCAAAAGAAAAATATGCAGAATAGCTCAAAAGTTCTGGATGAAATTATCAGTAGTCAAAAATCTCATCTTGAAAAGCCCAAACTTGGATACAATCAGACAGAAAAGGGATCAAGATCCAAAACAACATAGAAAGAAACTAATCCAAAAATCTATGCAGAAACAATCAAAGGGGATAAAAGGATAAACAAGGAATATTACAGGGACACTCCTCCACAGAGAAGATTCAGATTTCAAAATCAACAACAGATAGGTAGGCCTCAAGAAGAAGAAATATTCATAAGAGCAACTCCTTTCAGAAGATCTTCAACTAACAGGTATCAAACTATATTTTTTGGTTTATGTTATGCATGTAATAATTTTGGACATAAAGTTGTAAATTGCAGAGCTAACAACATGAACAATAACTACTTTGAGAGCCATACACAANATCCAAAACGTCAAAGAAAAAGAAAAAGGAACAAGAAGAATATAGCAGCAACAACAACGTCTCGGAAGATGATGAAGAAGTGGCCACCTTCATCAAAAGACTAAACAAGGGAACAAACAGTAGCTATAGAGGTAAGCTTCCTTTAATTTGCTTTAATTGTGATGGTATTGGTCATTTTGCTAACAAATTTCCTCATAAGAAAAAGAGAAATGATGAAGGTTACTCAAAAGGCAGACAAACATATAAAGGTAAAAGAACTACAAAGAAATTTTTCAAGAAAATATTTTGCGCCAAAGAAGACATCTCATCATCAGATGAAGATGAAGTCAATGACAGTGAAATAGGGGGAGTTATATTCATGGTAGTAGAAGACTATGATAAAGAAGACTCTGAAGAAGCATATGAAGAAGCATATGAAGAAGAAATTGAAGAGGCATAAGTTGACTTTCGAGAAGAATTAATGAGTGTCATAGAAGTTATCAGAAGGGAAAAGAAGAAAAAAAAGAAACAACAAGCAGAACTAGATAAGAAAAAAGACATTCAAAACAAATGATCACAAAATTAAAGGTTCAAATAGAAGAATATAAAAGAATTGAAGAATCACTCAAAGAATATCTAGAAGGAAAGGACAGGATCATTGGAAAACTAGAAGCAAATATTGTCACACTAAGAAAAGATATTCAAAAGAAAAATATGCAGAATAGCTCAAAAGTTCTAGATGATATTATCAGTAGTCAAAAATCTCATCTTGACAAGCCCAAACTTGGATACAATCAGACAGAAAAGGGATCAAGATCCAAAACAACATAGAAAGAAACTAATCCAAAAATCTATGCAGAAACAATCAAAGGGGATAAAAGGATAAACAAGGAATATTACAGGGACACTCCTCCACAGAGAAGATTCAGATTTCAAAATCAACAACAGATAGGTAGGCCTCAAGAAGAAGAAATATTCATAAGAGCAACTCCTTTCAGAAGATCTTCAACTAACAGGTATCAAACTATATTTTTTGGTTTATGTTATGCATGTAATAATTTTGGACATAAAGTTGTAAATTGCAGAGCTAACAACATGAACAATAACTACTTTGAGAGCCATACACAANAAGAAGTTACAACAAGTTTGAATCTTTGAGCACTGAAGTGGAATGTTACAAATGTAACAATTTTGGACACATGACCAAAAATTGCAAAATGACAATCCCTCCTAAAGAACCTCAATAGAGTCACAAACAAGAACCTCAGAAAATGACATGGATAAGAAATCAAGATTAGTATAGCAATGAAGAATGCATAGTTTCTCTACAAGCTAAATAGAAGAAATGTGGTTGGTATGTTGACAGTGGATAGGTGATAAAGACAAGTTTCTTACATTACAAAAGGAAAGAGATGGTTTAGTCTCCTTCGAAAATGATGATTCGGCCAAAATCATTGGAAAAGGCACAATCTGAATTGGGAACAAGAATGAAAAGACAGAAAATGTTCTACTAGTAGAAGGTAAGAAACATAATCTTTTAAGTGTGATTCAAATGTGTGACCAAGGTCATAAAGTTACTTTCGATTCACAAGTTTGAGATAAGAAAAGAAGGTTTAGGGAAATTGGTCGCTAAAGCTGCAAGAACTTCAAGAAACATATATGTGTTAATGGAAATTGGAAATGAAAAGTGTTGTCTAGGAAAGGAAGATGAAATTTGACTATGGCACAGAAGAATGGGTCACATGCATTTTGATAACCTTGTCAAAGTCAGCAAAAGAGAAGCAGTCAGAGAAATTCCCCAAATCATGAAACCAACCAACACTTTATGCAAGCATTGCCAACAAGGAAAGTAAACAAAGACCAGGTTCAAATCAAAGGAATACTCAACAACCAACCCACTGGAAATTGTTCATATTGATCTAGTTGGACCAACTACAACAAAAGGCTTAAAAGGTGAGAGATATTTTATGTTATTAGTTGATGATTATACAAGAATGACTGCAGTTTGCTTTCTCAAGAACAAGTCAGGAGATTTTGAAAACTTCAAGATCTACAAGAAAATNAAGAAGTTACAACAAGTTTGAATCTTTGAGCACTGAAGTGGAATGTTACAAATGTAACAATTTTGGACACATGACCAAAAATTGCAAAATGACAATCCCTCCTAAAGAACCTCAACAGAGTCACAAACAAGAACCTCAGAAAATGACATGGATAAGAAATCAAGATTAGTATAGCAATGAAGAATGCATAGCTTCTCTACAAGCTAAACAGAAGAAATGTGGTTGGTATGTTGACATTGGATGTTCAAAACACATGATAGGTGATAAAGACAAGTTTCTTACATTACAAAAGGAAAGAGATGGGTTAGTCTCCTTCGAAAATGATGATTCAGCCAAAATCATTGGAAAAGGCACAATCTGAATTGGGAACAAGAATGAAAAGACAGAAAATGTTCTACTAGTAGAAGGTAAGAAACATAATCTTTTAAGTGTGATCCAAATGTGTGACCAAGGTCATAAAGTTACTTTCGATTCACAAAAGTGTGAGATAAGAAAAGAAGGTTTAGGGAAATTGGTCGCTACAGCTGCAAGAACTTCAAGAAACATATATGTGTTAATGGAAATTGGAAATGAAAAGTGTTGTCTAGGAAAGGAAGATGAAATTTGACTATGGCACAGAAGAATGGGTCACATGCATTTTGATAACCTTGTCAAAGTCAGCAAAAGAGAAGCAGTCAGAGAAATTCCCCAAATCATGAAACCAACCAACACTTTATGCAAGCATTGCCAGAAAGGAAAGTAAACAAAGACCATGTTCAAATCAAAGGAATACTCAACAACCAACCCACTGGAAATTGTTCATATTGATCTAGTTGGACCAACTACAACAAAAGGCTTAAAAGGTGAGAGATATTTTATGTTATTAGTTGATGATTATACAAGAATGACTGCAGTTTGCTTTCTCAAGAACAAGTCAGGAGATTTTGAAAACTTCAAGATCTACAAGAAAATNTTCTGGGACTTCAGATACGTCAAAGAAACTAAGGAATTTTTATTTCTCAAACCAAGTATATCAGAGAAATGCTAAAGAGGTTTGGAATGGAAGATTGCAAACCAGTTATCACTCCTATGCAAACTAGTTGTAAGTTGATCAAAGATGATGATTCAAAGTCTACAGATCAGAGGCAATACAGGTCAATGATTGATAACCTACTATATGTGATAGAATCCAAACTAGATGTAATGTAGGAAGTTGGATAGGTGGCACGATTTCAAGAAGCACCAAAGGAATCACATGTATTAGCAGTAAAGAGGATCTTCAGATATCTCAAAGGAATAGAAGATTTTAGATTATGGTATCCAAAAGGAAAATATCTATCACTTATTGCCTACACAAATGCAGATTGGGTAGGTTGTATCGATGACCAACGAAACACCAGTGGAGCAGCGTTCTACTTAGGTGAGTGTTTGGTATCATGGATAAGCAATAAATAATCATCAATATCTCTATCTACAACCGAGGTAGAGTATATTGCAGCAACAACATGTTGTACACAGGTTCTTTGGATGAAAAAAACTTTGACAGATATACAAGTTGAGTATGATGATCCCATTCCAATATATTGTGATAATACAAGTGCCATGATTTCAGTATTGCATCAAAGTGTTGACATAAATGCCAAAGGGGGAGATTGTTTATTAAGGTTGGTTGTAATTGATGTCAACCCTTGAATAAAGCCCCATAGAAAAAAGGTTTGGGTAATGGACCCAAGATTGTTTGATGTAAATATGACTCATTATTTTTTTGTCATGTTTGAAACAAGTAAATATGGATGAACTCAAAAGTAGTCCCCTTATGGTGAAAGCCCTCACAGGAAGACGCTTTGCGGAGTAAGAGAACCCATGCTTAATTGTGGAATAATGAGATCTAGGATAGTAAATTTGTTGGGAAAACTATCCTATATGGATAGTTCTTTCCATGCCATTTCTGGTGGTATGTAGAATGACACATAACTCCTCATGGTTAGAGAGTTATGACCATGTGAAGTTGGAGAACCCAGGTTTGGGTAATGGACCCAAGTTTGTTTGATGGATAACGGTATGATATTTGTTATATTTGAAGGTAATACTATTATATATGGATAGTATATGTCATTCCATTTCTGGTGGTATGTGGAATGTCACATAACTCCTCACGGTTTGAGAGTTATGACCTTACGAAGTTGGAGGACCCTCATATGTCATCTAGAAGCCCCAAAAGGTCNAGGAAAATATCTATCACTTATTGCCTACACAAATGCAGATTGGGTAGGTTGTATCGATGACCAACGAAACACCAGTGGAGCAGCGTTCTACTTAGGTGAGTGTTTGGTATCATGGCTAAGCAATAAATAATCATCAGTATCTCTATCTACAACCGAGGTAGAGTATATTGCAGCAACAACATGTTGTACATAGGTTCTTTGGATGAAACAAACTTTGACAGATATACAAGTTGAGTATGATGATCCCATTCCAATATATTGTGATAATACAAGTGTCATGATTTCAGTATTGCATCAAAGTGTTGACATAAATGCCAAAGGGGGAGATTGTTTATTAAGGTTGGTTGTCATTGATGTCAACCCTTGAAGAAAGCCCCATAGAAAAAAGGTTTGGGTAATGGAACCAAGATTGTTTGATGTAAATATGACTCATTATTTTTTTGTCATGTTTGAAAGAAGTAAATATGGATGAACTCAAAAGTAGTCCCCTTATGGTGAAAGCCCTCACAGGAAGACGCTTTGCGGAGTAAGAGAACCCATGATTAATTGTGGAATAATGAGATGAAGGATAGTAAATTTGTTAGGAAAACTATCCTATATGGATAGTTCTTTCCATGCCATTTCTGGTGGTATGTAGAATGACACATAACTCCTCATGGTTAGAGAGTTATGACCATGTGAAGTTGGAGAACCCAGGTTTGGGTAATGGACCCAAGTTTGTTTGATGGATAACAGTATGATATTTGTTATATTTGAAGGTAATACTATTATATATGGATAGTACATGTCATTCCATTTATGGTGGTATGTGTAATGTCACATAACTCCTCACGGTTTGAGAGTTATGGCCTTACGAAGTTGGAGGACCCTCATATGTCATCTAGANTTTCAATAATAAATTTAATGGAGAAATTAGAAGTGGGTTAACCCTAAAATAAGGAAAGTGGGCCAAGTGACCTAGAAGATGTTTTTAAGGAAGCTACTTCGAGAGTATAAATAAGTGGCAAGGCTCTCTCATTTTAATTACACTTGATAATATTGAATATATATAGGTGTCTGAGGTAACCAAGGATATATAAGCCTAATTTCTGAGGGAAGGTGAAGAAAAGAAGGTTGAAATGCAAGGAAGGATAAATTATTTTGATGGTGCTTTCTAAGGTATGTTATTTATAGGTCATCTCATCATTTTAGTTATAACATTTTTTATATAATGCTTAAGACAGTGAAATTTCTATACCATTGATAAAACATAACCAACTATCTATGGTAAAAAATTCAGCTTCTGGGTCGTTGTATTTTGGGATTTACACTCCGTGGAAAATAGGGTTTGTGGCTAGTCCTAAAACTAGTCAAAATAAGGTGTTTCGGGTAAAAACGTCATAACTTCTTCATAACAGATCCAAATTCAGTGAGACCAAATGTGTTGGTTAGGGAAACATCTTTAGTATCGTTTTTAATAGTTTCATATAAATTCAATGAAAATTTTGTGCGGGGAACACTCTAGAAGGTCACTCTCTAGAATAAGACAAAATTCAACAAGGTATATCCTTTTTGCTATAACTTCTTTTCTAAGAGGTTCCAAGAAGTGAAACCTGGAGGAATTGCATAAAACACATTGAAGAAAATTGTGTATCCGTTTCATATGTTTATACATTACAGGTTCAAAGTTATGATTGCTTCAAGTTAGGGTTGTTGACTAATCCAAAACTAGGCATGTGAGACTAAAGAAAAGTTTGATGAAAATGTTAGTCTCTTATTGTTAAAGTTAAGGAAGGTTCACTGGAATGTGATCATATACACCAGGTCTATTACAAAACTACAAATCAGATTTGGATGATGAAATTGATGAGGGTTTTTGGTTGAGGTACATGTTGAGTACATGGTTGAGACAAGTAGTTGATGAGTTGGCACATACATGAGGTGTATAGTNTTGATGCATGGTTGATGCACTTGTTTATGGTACAGGTTGATTACAGGTTGAGGTACAGGTTGATGCAAGGTTGATGCATGGTTCATATTTATGGGTACAATTTTACATCGGTATATCTCAAAGTGATAGTGTGACAGTGGTTCCATCATTCTACTTCTACTTCAAGGTGGCAAGACGGGGCAAGGACATGTGGTTGTAGCCACCTTACGGATGTAGCCCGAGAACATAGGGGGTTGTAGCCTCCTTTTGGTTGGAGCTAGAGAATTGGGGAGTTAGAGCTTCCCTCAGGTTGTATCCTAAGAAAATAGGGGGTTGGAGCCTCCTTTCAGTTGCAGCTAGAAAACAAAGTAATTTGGTGCTTCCAATGAATGTAATTCTTCAAGACATATAAGAAAAATAATTCAGTGGTTTTCTCCCGATTTGGGTTTCCACGTAAAACATTGGTGTACTGTGCATGTGTGTGATTGTTTATTTCTTACTACTCATTATTGGATAATAATTCTACATTGATATAACATTTGAATAGAAAGGATTATAATTACGCTATTACTGATTCACCCCCCCTCTCAGTAATCCAACAATTCAATCTTTAAAACCTGCAAAAGAGAGTCTGGTGTATCTTTTTCCTAGCAATATGTTGGCTCTGATACCATGTAAATGTGAATGAAATTGCACAGATAAGATCTAGATAAAAAAGGACATACACACTAATAGTCACTCGTTGACAGACACTGGAGTGAACTGCCACCTAGTCCCAGTTAACTGATCCATCCAATCATCAGTTAACTGAGACACATGTGTGAAGTGAGAGAGACACATGCAACGTTTGGTGATAAAACTGAGGTTTCCATGCATGAGTGACTTCCACTAGTCTAACCGAGTGTAATTGACTCTGAATTGAAGAGGAACACCCTATTTTGTAGGGGAATATTCTCTAGAAAGAATATTCTCATCTAAGGAATCATTCTCAACATTGGACTATCAAACTTAGGAAAAAAATTCTAGGTGAGTGTGTAATATCTCCAACACCCATTACTAACAGCTTTATTTCTATAGAAAGAGGTCGACAGGAAACCTATGACATGATATGATTTACAAAACTTTACTTCATATTTTTCTCATCCAACCAAGGAATTAGAATCACAAATTTCAACTTTTAAACATGAGAATAATTTTTGCAAGCATCTAGCACTTGAAATTCATATTATAAAATAAACTAGTCAAGCAAATACAAAACTTAGAAAAGCACTTATCTAAATCTTGGAATTAGTTGGCAATTATTGAAGGGTGTTCCATTTTCCACCCAACCATAAGAAAAGTTGTTCTTGGTGAATTCCTCAATTGGTCACCCCCTAGCTAGATCATGATGCCATGAGAGAGGGGTTCTTCTTTTGCTCAGCAATAGCAAGGGAAAAAGGTTACTCTCCTTTTTCCATGGCAACCTGAAAGTCCAGTTTTCTATCCACCAAGAAAGGGAGCCTATTTTTATTTCTTTCTCAATCAATCAAACTCTATGTAGCTTTGTTTCTTAGCTTGATTAGAATAATACTTCCGAACAGTTCTTACACCCATGATAGTTTGTATTCTCAATTCTCTTCCAAACCATAGAGCCTCACATGCTCTCCCTCTTCGAAAATGGTCACCATACCCATTAGTGTTCCTTCTATCTATTTTCTAACAAATAAAGATGTTTCTCACACTACTCTCTTCTCAGAAAATGGTTCCCAAACTCAACTAACTATCTCCCCTCTTCCCTGATCGCTATTTTCCCTTGTCTCTTTCCTTCTTCAACAAGATTACATGGGTAAAATCCCCCAATTCATGGTCATCCTAGAATCCTCTAGATGGATACTTTTTTCCCCTTGCTTCTGAGACAAGACATTTTTGGTACAACACCCATTCATTTTCATAAATGTGGGAAGTGTTACGAGGAAAATCACTATATGGCATGGGGTAAACCACAACAGATGGAATGACTGTAGAAATCAACTCTAATCTCAAGTATGATATATAAATGAAAATGATAACAATACAAGGTAAATATTCTAACTCGTCTGGACGTTTGATCAAGACCACCATTGAACACTCAAATCAAAGCCTTATACCGGCAACTTGTCCTCAACAACCAATATACGCAAGCATATGGTGATAATATATATTGTTAGCACATATAATATCATAATCCATCAACATTCATAACAAATATTCCCATGGAATAACAATTCAAATATTTGCAAGATATTAATTAGATGAGAAAAGAGTATTTCTATTAAAATATGATCAAGAGAAGTGTATGAATGACAAACTTCTGTGTCAGCACATCTCAGAACCGAGAAACTAAGTATGTTCCAACTGGGCCTCCACCACTTCAATCCTCCACAAAAGGAAATCTCATATAGGAGAGACAATGAGGTTCTCCATCAAAGAGGGAAGAGCTTGGGGGATAAACAATGTGTTCAGGATTTAAAGGACAAAGGGATGTAGACTCAATATGAAGTGAATAATTTATCCACAGTAACTTTTCTCTCAAAAGTTGAATTCTTCTCCCTTTTCCATGATTTAGATATGGCCCATTTATAGCCTTCAAATGGAACTGAAGGACCAAGTCAGGACGTTTCCACTGTATGGAAGGTCAAGGATCATGGATCTCTTGATGTGATATGGAAACCCGACACAATTTTTATTTTGAGCACCAAAATCGATGTACACACGTTGTAGTGGTGAAACCTGTGTATATGCATGTTGTGTAACTGATAGGGCATGCATATGTGGAAAAATATGATTTTTAGCTATGGGAAGTGCAAAAAGGAGCTTCAAGTATACATAGAGAAATGGAAAATTCCTTCTGAGAAAGTTGCATGGGGTGAGGGAAATCTTTCTATAACAGGAAGTTGACAGTTCAACTACCAACTTCCTCCATTAACTACAATTCTAGAAAAATGGGCAATATGGATTTTTCCTGATTATTAAATTGGCAAGGGACATTTCCTCATTGATTCCTTGTCATGGCGTCATAACTTGTGTAGGAAATCCTCTTCAACGATTGTTCAAAATTTTCATTTTTACATTAATATTGTAAATACTTTCATTATAAGAGGTTTATCCATATTATTTTAGAAAAATATAATTATGTTTACAGGCTGGGGGTTGTTCCAATCATCTCCCCCTTAAAGTAACATTGTCCTCGGTGTTCATTGGATATCAGCAACATCAGTCATGTCTTCTTCTTTTAGTTTCTTCAGCATTGTTGTTCCTCTTTCTTGGCCTTGTCCTTTCCAAACTCTTGACCTTTGTCACATGCCTACAATAATTTCAAGCATCCAGCATATTAATCACAATTGCATACAAAATATTTTACTATTGTTCAAAACTCAAGAGGAAATATTCACATCAAAAAAATATTTATCTATGCAATTTCATGGATCCACATCTAGTTGGTTGTCTTACTAACCTGGTCCACTATTTCCTTGACATACCCACTGTGTCCATGATCCCAGCCAATATTTTAAAAGAATTATTGAATTCCCCTCTTCCTTGTGGTCACTCG
>JZKD02S1667828.1:104108-121593 GCA_000966675.3 Picea glauca
GCGACTCCCAGCAGATTTACCACTAGCCACACCTGAGATGAGACCATGATGTTGTGAGACTGCGTCTCTGTCTGCCAGTGACCAGAAGCAAAGGTTACTCTCCTTTTCTCTCTTCTATCACTCACTTTGCATATTTCCAGAGTTCTCTTCCTCCCCTCGCGTATGCCTCCAATCGCTCCTACCCCACGCCTTATCCTCTTGCGAGGTTGCATGTGGTGCGATTTCCCTCACGCTGGTCAAGCCTGACGGCTCTACGGATGGGCGGTTCAGCTCCCCATCCCTCATTAACTCCTGAGGAGCCATCTACCTACCAGCCTGCGAGACATTTAATTTGGGGTCAGTGAGCCGCTTTTGGTTCTCTGGGCTAGTGGAGTCCAAATACGGTATTGATTCTCGATGGAAGTTAACGCCACCTTTCCAGGTGCCTTCCACCGCCTTTCTGCAGCCATCGTGGTCTCTTTTTCAAGACATCCCCTCTCAGCAGTCCTGCAATATAAATTCAAAATGTTATTCACATTCATCGGCCTTTTCCACAAGGTCCATTCAAATCACATATTCACATTTATGATTTTTCCACAGTTCTGGGCCAATCCAATTATTTTTACAAACTAGGGGAAATAGGGTGTTACACCAAGGATCGATGGATAGTTCCTAAGAAAGAAAGTAAAACCCTATGTAAAGAAAACTAGTTCAACAATAAGCAATAAGCAACTATCTAAGCATATCAATAAGAAAATGACAAAAGAAAACTATTTGAACTTTCCAACCTACATTCAATGAGCAACTACCCTATGAAAGAAAATAAATAAACAAGCAAGCAAAGACACCTATCTAACCTATTAAAGAAAATAGACAAGCAAGCAAAGACACCTAACTAACCTACTAAAGAAAAAGACATGTAAACAAAGGTACATAACTAACCTACTAAAACAAAAGACAAGTAAGCAAAGGCAAATAACTACTGCAAGCAATCAAAGTAAAACTTCTCATTGAACAACTATCTAGCCTAAGAGGCAAGTGGACTAAATGCTCAATGAAAAACTATTTCTAATGCATGAAAGCAAATCTAAGAGTGAACTGGAATAAATGCTCAATGAAAAACTATTTCTAATGCATAAAAGTAAATCTATTTTATTGAAAGCAAGAAGAACTACGAACTAATCTATCAAAGCAAAGTCTATCTATCCTACAACAATAAATAAGACTATTTCCTAAGCTATGAAAGCAAGAAACTATATCTATGAAAGTAGGAAAACTATTCTTTAACCTATAACAATTCAAATATAATGTTGGTGGTTGTGTGAATGTCTTCGGTGTCAGATGATATCTTGATGGCAATTGACAACAAAGGACAATTCCAGTGGTATGAGCTCAACACTGATCTCAATGGCAAAGTGAAAGGTATGGATTAAACAATCCAATGAGAGTTTAGCCATGACAAAAATAATGTTAAATACCCTACATATTCATGTATAAACAATCAACAACATAACGAGATCATCATTATACTTCTACACTATGTAAGAAAACTAGATTCATTCATTAACTAATAAATTTAATTTACATTTTGATTCTAGGAAAGGAAATTGCGTAAAATAAAACTATGATATGTCTACTCTAACCATTCAAACTGCAATAAGTAAATAATTGAAAACATAAATTAAACTATGAAAATAAATTAAAGATCTACATTAACCAACAACTAATTAAATGAGATCTATATAAAACTAAAGTAAGCAAGCTATAATAAAAAACTTGAATTGACTTTATCAATCCATCAATCCTTGTTAAAGAAAACCCAAATCAAACTCTGTTCTATTCTAATTAAACTCTGTTTTAAACTAGACTATAAAATCATAAATCAAGCATGATCTAACATCTAAATGCACACGGGGTTAGTATATAGACTTGCAAGTCTGTTCCTAATCTACGAAATCAATGCATGTTAACACATCTCATCATCTTAACCTGCAAAAGAGAAGGAAAACAATTAACTACAACAAACTAGTTGACATAATAAAAATATACATGTATAGAAAATAAAAGAGAACATTTAAATTAGGAAATGCATAAACAAACATGAAGACAGTTACCAGATTGTTGGTGGGCCCCCAACAAGTTGTGGTCACTCTCTAAAATCACAACACTAGCTCAACAAGATGAATTCACCATTAAAACTTGAAAACACAGTTCTGGCAGAATTATGGCAATGTAAAAACTCAAAATAGAGAAAAATGGGTTTGTCTCCAGTACACTGGTTCTTCTACTTGGTTAACAATCTTCTAACCATCCTAGTGATATTTATAAGCTTACAGACCAAGTGGTTGACCATAGGAGGGTCGAACCACTTCTAAATTCGGAAAATTACAATAAATGATGCCCTAACTGATAAAATGAAGTGAGCCAATAATCACTGTCTTTGGACAACTGAAATTGAGTTGTCTGGAGCTCAATAACTGGAGGGGGCAAGGATAAACAAAACCCACTTGATATATTTTCCCGTCACTGGCCGCCAATACCTTAACGACCAAGTCACCTTGCATTTATGTGCAATACACAGTGCTAGACAGAGTGTCGGATCGAGTGCCGGAACAAGTGACATAATGAGTGTTGGATCAAGCGCCAGAACGAGAAACGTAGTGTGTTTTTTCCCTGTAACACTAGGAAAATGTGAATTATCTCTTGGAAATCATAAAATATGATGAATTATACTTGATACAATCATTAAACATAAATTATACGTACCTTATGTCGATCATACCATTTTATCATGAAATTCTTCAAAACGATCCTTCAAAAGATGAAAAACACATATGTACATGTGGAAAAAGTGTATAATAACCATCATGAAAGTGATCATATCTCAGGCCCAACATTACCCCCACACTTATGATTTTTAAGGTCCCACTGCAAACAAAAAGAAGTTATGCCTCATGACTATGCTTGCTGAGGAGGGTCGGCTTTAGAATCCTCTCTCTCTTGCTGTGAAGACTTAGCGTTGTGCCTCTTATGTTGCTTCAGCTATGCTCTGAGGCTGCGGTTTGATTTGGTCATCTCATTGACCAATTGTTGAAGAGAGTTCACTTTTGTTTGAAGGACTGCATTGTCATGATGAAGGTGTGTATCTATTGTCTTCCTCTCTTCCAACTATTGGAGAAGCTGATGGTTTTCTTTTTTTAGCTTCTCTATGGTTGGGACAGAATCGGTGATCTCTGAGGAAGGCTTAGATCCTTTGAGGGATGTGGACAATCTATCCGTTTTAGGATCTAAAATGGGAATGGGTGAAGTAGGAGTGATGGGATATCGGTAAGGTGAGGTAGGTTCTGGTTTTGTTTTCCTTATTGGCTCTAATCCATCCACAGAGACTTCCCTAAGTTTCTTATGAGGGCTCTCAAGGTCGGAGGACACTTGGATGAAATCCGAAGTAGGTGGGGGTTTTGCATAAGGCTTAGTTCTTGTGTTTTGGGTACTCTTCTGAAAGGGTCCTTTACCAAATCGATTGGCTCCCCTCTTTTTTGTAGGAATGATGGGAAAGTCTTCCTGCATTACTTCTTGGATATTTTTAGGTGTAGGATCAAGAGAGAGTGAAGGCGTTGGTGGGTTAACAATAGCCTTCTTTTGGTCTTTGCTCTTGGTCTTTTTACCCGATGAAGAAGTAGGGATGTCAACAAGATTTTGGTATTGTTCTGGCAAAGAGAGGGTTTGTGCAAGGGAGTTTGGAGTTCTTGGAGAGCGAGGCTTGGATGGAGAGATAGCTTTTAGGCTAAGTGGATTTTTTCCAGTCTTAACTATCAAGTGAGTGTTTGCAAATTGTTAGATAAAGGCATCCCAATTTTTCCCCTATTTCTCTAGTTTGACAAGAATGAGTAGTTTGATCAAGACATGGTGGAAGAGACTGTTGTGGGGGTTAGTCACATTCTTCCTCACTTGAGAGGACATATTCTCCAAGATTTTGATAAAATAGAAGGGGAAGTTGAAGGGTTTGTTGAACAAAAAATGGGCCAACAATCTAAAATGACAATCTTGAAAGTAGAGTATCTACCTTCACATGTAATTAACCTTGTGATGATGATGAGGGAGTTGACCAATTCTACCTTTATCCACTCTTTAGCATACCCTTTTTCTCCTGAAATGCTCTTGAATTCAGGCTTAAATACCCTATTGTAACTTGAGCACGACAATTGGTGGTTTTTGAACCATCTATCTCCAATTCTTGGGAGGTTTGTTGCAGCAACAATAGATTCTTCTATGACTTCAAAGTTAAGAGACCCTACATGTGTTGTCTTACCATCAAAACCAATTGAAAATTGCATAGAGAGGCTGTCATCATGGCCCTACAAGCTAGACAAAAATGGCCCTCATCCAACATGCAAAAACACCTCTCTGCACTGTGAAAATTCAGGAATGGAAAACAAGTTTACATAGGAGAAGGGTTTGTATCTCCTGGGCATTGTGACAAAGGCGGAATTCACCAAGAAAGGGAATAATCAAGCCAAGCAGTGGCATGGATTTAGCACAGGACGAATGCGGTTTTGGATAGAGAACGAGCTGGCAGAGGTTGGGCATGATTTCTTAATGCAAAGGAGAGAAAATAGCAAGGGAAAATGGAGATAATGGTTTCCCAACCCAATTTTGGATGCATATATAGTGGAGTAGGTTACCCACATGTGCGCACGAGCTTCCATGTGTGGAGAATTCAAATTCGAAGGCTTGATTTTTGGGCAATGTAGTGGTGAGTATTTAGATCAATGTCCAAGTCTTTTGACTTGGACATTTGATCATAAACATATGAAGAATCTTTTAATCAATGCCTACAACAAATTTAATTGAATGTAATTGAAGTCTGGTTACCTGGAATCTAGGACAGTTACTGGTGTGTAATTCACATGGCACCTCATTCGACACCTCATACGACACTTCATCTGGTACCTCATACGATACTTCATCCGGTACCTCTGTGTTAAGTGAATTTTCACCTCTTATAATGGATAGCCTGCAACTTTGAAGTGTGTTTGACAGTCACAGTCATTAGTGAGCAGAGGCAAGATGCTCCATTCTTACTCAATCTTCTTTCATATGACATATAATGTTAAAAAACTATAATGAACAAGTTATTGCAAGCATAAATATGTATTGTCAAACCTATTATATGCAGATTGTAATGAAGCGATAAACTGATAAAGAGTCGTCTGTTAAGCATGATTTTAGTAATTTATAGCACACATGAGTTAAGCATTTCAAAAACATAACATGACTATCAATGTAATAACCTATATCATGGTAATAATACAAAAATTCTTGCAAAGACTTATTTCTCTAGGAAATGATCATTTGTCAGCTCGTGAACCCCTCCTCCACACCTAAGTATTGTGACACCTCACAATAAAAAATATAGGAAACTAGTCAGTATCCCCCAATAGCCGAAGATTTATAGTATGTCAAGTGTAAAGATAAAATTTCACAGATTGGTCTGACGAGACAGTTAGGAGATGGCCCCACCTATAGTATAAGAGATCTTATATATAGATAAGAAGAGGTAGGCAAGAGAGTTTCAATATAGTCTTAGAGTTATTTCCCAATGGAAAGTTTATGGAGTTCATTAAACTTATCTTAATCACACATACTTCATGTCATCTTTGTATACAAGTAATGCCATACATTAGGACAAGTTTAATTTTATGATTTATTTTTGTCAGATTACCATCCTCGCTAGGTAGAATGCCTCGCTGCCAGCAAGCTTGTTCAATACTCTGGCGGGTTTACCTAATGATACCACAGGTTGGTATCCGCTGCCAGCAGACCTATTCAATATTCCGATAGGTTAGCCTCTTAAACCCTCAGAGACTAGCCCTCCATCTTTTAATATTTTAGTATAAGATTTCTTATGCAAGAAGATGGGGGAACATCTCTGAAACAACTTTTTCTTTTTAATTGGAATGGTATTTATGTTAGAGGATGACTTTCTGTTATATTATTAGTGATTGTCCCGATCTAAGGGGAACTTAATAAGACGTGGCCTATCTAAATATATGATATAATCAAGCTATTTAGTGTGTAGTGGATGGTACCATTGAGAAAGAACAGAAAGGTATCTCTAGGCTCAACTTGGTTTCTTCTTTTGTAATTATTGTGATGTTTCCATGACTAACCGCTAATTAGACTTCCTTGTTACTCTTTGATAAAGACACTTGACTCAATTACTCAGGTTTCTTGGAAAAACTGTACTAGAGACCTCTAGGCTTGATAGTTATTGTATCACTTCCTTATACAGTGGTGAAGAGTTTCAAGAGAAACTGCTTTAGAATGCCTTAAAAAATGATATATTTTTTTAAAACATGGCTAATTACATTAATTCAATATTCATTTGATGATTTAGAAACACAAAATTCAAGTGTAATAATGTTTTGAAGAAGGATCCTTGAAATTGTGTACTCCTAGTGAAATAAATACTTACATAAATATCTAGAATTGCCTTATTAACAAAATTCAAAAACTATTTACATATATACAGTAGGAAATTATGAAAATTTTTCAAGAACAAGTGGGGACTTTCCCATATACTAAGGCCAATTCCTTTTCAACTATCATGACCTACATAAAATCCTCTCTGGAAATGGGATTATGATAAAATTTAAGTCGGTGTCCATTTACCACAAAGGAGACTTGTCCATCGTCGATTGTTTTAATTTTTACAGCTCCATTGTCATATACAATATCTACCTCATAAGGGCCCAACCACTGGGTGGTGAGTTTTCCTTTCAAGGTTTTGAATTGGGAATCAAAGAACAAGGCCCAATCACCAGGTTGGAAGTGTTTCTTCTTAATAAACTTGTCATGCCACTTGCTCCTCTGGTTTTCGACTAATATTGTCTATTGGATGACATCTTAATTACAATATTAAGTATGAATGGAGATTAAGAATTATACCAAACTTATGATCTCATGAGTGGTATTTCATTTGGAGCATTAACATTTTGCATGTGGACTGTTTAAGAAAGGGTTGGACAAGGGGAACTTGACAAAGCTGCTACACTCACATCTATGGCTGTAAGCATTCTTCATTGTTGTTCTCTTTAATATAACATGCTCTGCTTGTTTCTTTCAATTCCATGTTTGATCTCACATGAATTTGTCTCTAATAGATAGGTCTATTTTGAGCTAATCTCAATAGAGTAGGAAGTTGTTTGTACTTTTGTTTGTCTACAGGGCTCATCGAGGAGTTCAAGATTTGAGCTCAACTTGGACCGTGTATAGACAAACACCGGTAAAAGGTACTTATTTTCTCCTTCCTCCTCACACATTAGTTTATCTATATCAAAAAGGAAGTCAGTGACGATGATAAGCATCTTTTGTCTTAAGAGTTAAGAGTCTAGCTCTCAAAAGGAGATCTACCTGTTTGCAGGGAGATTTTCCTTCAACATATAGTTTTCCATATACGCAAACCATGGGGTATTGACAGAAAGGGAAAAGAGGTGATTGTTTAGGAAACTATCATCTACAGGGATATCATCATNTATAGGAAACTAGTCAGTATCCCCCAATAGCCGAAGATTTATAGTATGTCAAGTGTAAAGATAAAATTTCACAGATTGGTCTGACGAGACAGTTAGGAGATGGCCCCACCTATAGTATAAGAGATCTTATATATAGATAAGAAGAGGTAGGCAAGAGAGTTTCAATATAGTCTTAGAGTTATTTCCCAATGGAAAGTTTATGGAGTTCATTAAACTTATCTTAATCACACATACTTCATGTCATCTTTGTATACAAGTAATGCCATACATTAGGACAAGTTTAATTTTATGATTTATTTTTGTCAGATTACCATCCTCGCTAGGTAGAATGCCTCGCTGCCAGCAAGCTTGTTCAATACTCTGGCGGGTTTACCTAATGATACCACAGGTTGGTATCCGCTGCCAGCAGACCTATTCAATATTCCGATAGGTTAGCCTCTTAAACCCTCAGAGACTAGCCCTCCATCTTTTAATATTTTAGTATAAGATTTCTTATGCAAGAAGATGGGGGAACATCTCTGAAACAACTTTTTCTTTTTAATTGGAATGGTATTTATGTTAGAGGATGACTTTCTGTTATATTATTAGTGATTGTCCCGATCTAAGGGGAACTTAATAAGACGTGGCCTATCTAAATATATGATATAATCAAGCTATTTAGTGTGTAGTGGATGGTACCATTGAGAAAGAACAGAAAGGTATCTCTAGGCTCAACTTGGTTTCTTCTTTTGTAATTATTGTGATGTTTCCATGACTAACCGCTAATTAGACTTCCTTGTTACTCTTTGATAAAGACACTTGACTCAATTACTCAGGTTTCTTGGAAAAACTGTACTAGAGACCTCTAGGCTTGATAGTTATTGTATCACTTCCTTATACAGTGGTGAAGAGTTTCAAGAGAAACTGCTTTAGAATGCCTTAAAAAATGATATATTTTTTTAAAACATGGCTAATTACATTAATTCAATATTCATTTGATGATTTAGAAACACAAAATTCAAGTGTAATAATGTTTTGAAGAAGGATCCTTGAAATTGTGTACTCCTAGTGAAATAAATACTTACATAAATATCTAGAATTGCCTTATTAACAAAATTCAAAAACTATTTACATATATACAGTAGGAAATTATGAAATTTTTTCAAGAACAAGTGGGGACTTTCCCATATACTAAGGCCAATTCCTTGTCAACTATCATGACCTACATAAAATCCTCTCTGGAAATGGGATTATGATAAAATTTAAGTCGGTGTCCATTTACCACAAACGAGACTTGTCCATCGTCGATTGTTTTAATTTTTACAGCTCCATTGTCATATACAATATCTACCTCATAAGGGCCCAACCACTGGGTATTGAGTTTTCCTTTGAAGGTTTTGAATTGGGAATCAAAGAACAAGGCCCAATCACCAGGTTGGAAGTGTTTCTTCTTAATAAACTTGTCATGCCACTTGTTCCTCTGGTTTTAGACTAATATTGTCTATTGGATGACATCTTAATTACAATATTAAGTGTGAATGGAGATTAAGAATTATACCAAAATTATGATCTCATGAGTGGTATTTCATTTGGAGCATCAACATTCTGCATGTGGACTGTTTAAGAAAGGGTTGGACAAGGGGAACTTGACAAAGCTTCTACACTCGCATCTATGGCTGTAAGCATTCTTCATTGTTGTTCTCTTTAATATAATATGCTCTGCTTGTTTCTTTCAATTCTATGTTTGATCTCACATGAATTTGTCTCTAATAGATAGGTCTATTTTTAGCTAATCTCAATAGAGTAGGAAGTTTTTTGTACTTTTGTTTGTCTACAGGGCTCATCGAGGAGTTCAAGATTTGAGCTCAACTTGGATCGTGTATAGACAAACACCGGTAAAAGGTACTTATTTTCTCCTTCCTCCTCACACATTAGTTTATCTATATCAAAAAATAAGTTAGTGACCATGATAAGCATCTTTTGTCTTAAGAGTTAAGAGTCTAGCTCTCAAGAGGAGATCTACCTGTCCGCAGGGAGATTTTCCTTCAACATATAGTTTTCCATATACGCAAACCATGGGGTATTGACAGAAAGGGAAAAGAGGTGATTGTTTAGGAAACTATCATCTACAGGGATATCATCATCGTCATTTTTTATTCAGGAAAGAAAGTCAACTACTACATTATCCTTTCCAGGTTGATCAAGCACAGTGATATTAAATTCTTGCAATAACAAAAGCCACCTGGTCACTCGACCATTAGTTATAGGTTTATTCATGAGGAACTTAATGGCAGAATGGTCAGTGTGTACAAATACTTCATAACCTTTAATGTAATGGAGAAATTTGTTGATAGCATGAACAAATACCAAGAATTCCTTCTCGGTGACTGTGTAGTTTAACTTGGCAGGGGACAAGTTCTTTCTTACAAAATAAATGGCATAGGACTACTGGTCCTCTTTCTACCCTAATAACCCTCCTATTGAGGTGTCAGAGGCATCAATGGATATATGAAATGGGAGAGTCCAATTGGGCCCTCTAAGAACCGGTGCCACATACAACTTAAATTTCAGGGTTTCAAAGGCAGTTTGACACTGCTCAGTCCAAACAAAATAACATCTTTTATCAATAATACAAACATAGGTGCAACAATCTTTGTAAAATTTTCAATAAACCACCAGTAATATCCGACATGTCCGAGAAATCTTCTCACCTCTTTCTGAATCTTGGGGGGTGGAATTCTGACTATGAACTCAATCTTTGCAGGATCGACTTTTATCCCTTCAGATGAAACATGATTTCCTAGAACCATTCCTTCAATTAACAACATTTTGTATTTTTCATGACTTAGAGATAGGTTCATTTCCTGGCATCTGATGAATAATTTTTCTAAGTTTTCTAAGGCTTCCTGGTAAGTGTTGCCGTAGACTATGAATTCATCCATGTAGACCTCCACACAATCATGAATAAGATTGGCAAATATCCCTAGTACTGCTTGTTGAAATGTGGTAAGAGCATTACACAATCTGAATGGTAAGACCCTATGGGCATAGGTGCCCCAAGGACAAGTAAAGGTAGTCTTGTCCTGGTCCTCGAGTGCTATAATAATCTGATTTTACCTGCTGTACCCATCTATAAAGGAGAAATACTTATTTCTAGAAAAGGTATATAGAACTTGGTCAATGAAAGGGAGAGGAAAATAGTCTTTTAGAGTGGCTTTGTTGAGTTCCCATAAATCAACACAAATTCTCCATTTCCTGGTCACTTTCTTTGGAACCACTACAAGCGGGGATACCCACTTACTATTAGAGATGGGATAGATAAATCTGACATTTAACAACTTTTGGATCTCCTCCTTGACTATATCTTTGAGTGCTGGGTTCATCCTTCTCTGGGGTTGCCTAACAGGTGTTACTTCCGCCTAGGTATATATGTGATGGATGCATGTGTCAGGGTGTATACCCTTCATGTTAGTGTATTCCTAGGAAAATGCTCCTGTTTGTTCTTTAAGGATATCTACTAATTGTTTCTGTTGGTCTGTATCTAGCTCGGAGTTTATATGTAAACATTTCTCTAGACTAATCTCATAGGGAATATTATAAGACATGGTAGACTTATCTATTTCAAAAATAAAAGATGTCGAAGAAAAAATTGATGGGTCTAATTGTTCTTGAAATTCTTCCCCAAACATGTACTCAAATTGGGGAAAATACTGTGGAAAATCCACACACGTGATAGCATACACGAACTGGTTTAGCACATTTTCTATTGTATGCTCCTGAAGTGCCCTTGCATGGTCACTAGGCAATACGATTTCTTCCCAATACTCATTCTCGTATGGAAATTCAAGCTACCATAGATTCTCCATAATAGGTTGAGCTAGAGGGTAAATGGTGAGCTTCTGAATAGAGAGACCATTTGAGATTGTCATTTCTCCTTCTCTACAGCCAATAAATGCATTGGCTGTGGCTAGCCAAGGTCTTCCCGAAATGACGGGATGGCCTTTGGTAGGATCCTTTGAATGAATGACAAGAAAATCTACAAGGTACTCCCATGAGGCTAAAGTAACCATGATATCATCTAAATTTCCTTCAGGTATAACCCTAGTTTTATCTGCTAATTCCAAAATGGTTGGGTAGGCCGAAGAAGAGGTTGCAACTGTAATTGTTCCAAGGTAGTAGCGGTCATAAAATTGATGGATGCCCCTAGATATATGAGAGTGTTTCCAATGGAGACCTCATTAATGGTTATGGTCACTACGGGGTTTCCTGGATTCCCATATTTTTCTAGCTTTGGATGCTCTGATATGTACTCAGAGAGTCCTCCTACCAAATGTACTGTAGGGGGGTCCTTTTGCTTCCTACCTGGCTTCTTGATACACAATTCTTTGACTTCCTTACTGTAGATTGGAATGTCTTTAATGGCTTGAAGTAGGGGAATTTTGACACAAATATTTTTCAGTTCATTCAAAATGTCAAACTCTGGTCGAGTGGTAGGTTTCTCGATTACCAATCGGTCTGGATAAGGGGAGACCTTCTTAATTTGTGAAGGTTCATTTTAGGGAAGCTTGGGTTCTTGATTCTTCGGGATAATAACATCTTCCCACCTATTGTCATCCATGGGTTGTTTGGTGGTTTCTTCTTCTTCTTCTTCTTGGATGACTGTTGAAGGTATCTGCCTCTCTAGAATGTTTTCTGATCTTAGTTGACTTTCCTGTAATGGAACAGAAGTAATAACATATGTCAGGAAAACCTGCATCTCAACATTGTTAAGAGGTTGAAGGGGATTATTATTGGGGTTTGACACTGGATGTGCCAGTAATAGTGTCTATCTCGGGGAGCTTTCATTTTGATATTGTAGCAGTTGTTGTTGTGGAATAAGAGGTAAAGGTGGTGGAACAAAACTTGGAAAAATATGCAGAGTGTTTAGTGGGAACTAAGGATAAGGATGGTTGGACATAGGGATAGGTGGAGCTTGAGGGTTTCCTTGATTATGTCCTCCCCTCCATACTTGAATCCAAGGATTTTGGTACTGAGTAGACCCATTTTTCCAACCGTGTGGGTTCCACTATTGTTGTTGTTGATAATAGGGTGTAACTTGAGACTGTAGATCCAGGTATGTGGGTTGATTCCTAGGCTTCCATGGCCTCCTAGGTGCATAAGAATACTTCCTAGGATCTCCACTCCTATATATGGCTAATAAACCAAGCAATGATGGACATTTTTCAGTCACATGGTCTTCTGTATAGAAGCCACAAACTAAAATGTTATATAATGGGCATTCTCTTGAGGAATGCTTCCTCTTGCATCTTGGGCAATATATGATCATTGTTGCATTTTCCTCCTCCTGTTTATTTTCGAGTTTAAGGGTATCCAACTGGGTACCTATTGTTCTTAGTATGTCAGTCTTAAAGTTTTCTAAAAGTTTCCCTATCTCTTCTCTTATGAAACCACCTAAACTAACTGGTTTTAAGTTTCTATTATAAGGGTCCCGAACATTCTTTCCTGTTTTGGCTCTACTCCTTGAGTAATTTTTACACATTTCACATATTTCAACAAATGGTTTATGAGAGATGTCACCTGATGCCATCAAGTTAAGCATATCGAAATATTCTTCTAAAATTCCCTTAAGGAAAAGATCCCTAATTACATCCTCTGGGAGGTCATGGTATTTTGAATTATGGGAGATATAACCAAATCTTTCCATATAATCTTCGAGGGTCTCGCCTTCTAATTGTTGGATTTTAAATATGTCATTACGAGACTCTTTGGTCTTGCAATAGTCTTTGTACTTCTTGAGAAATATGTCTTTCATGGGTTCCCAAGACCTAATATTGGATTCTCCCAACCCCATGAACCATCTTAGTGCAGATTCTTTGAGGGTGGAAGGAAACAATTTTAATTTCTGGGCATCTTGTATGTAGTTGTAGCTCCTACAAAAGATGTCAAATTCAAATAGGAAGGTGTCTGCATCTTCACGGTTTTTACCATAAAAGGTAGGCAGTGCTAAGAGATGAATATTCTTGATGTTGACATTTGGAGTGGTGTCCAAAATCGAAAACCCGAAGGTAGTTTCAGTTTGATTTTCAGTTTCTTCTTCCCCCCCATGTCTTACATTGTTATGGTCCTCCTGATCATCCATATTGGCTTGGTTTCCAAAATGAGAGTGCTTGGGTGGTTTTACCTTTGAAGAGAACAAGGTTTCCCTTTGATGGAAAGGTATTCCTACGAATTGGATGTATGGGACTCTAATCGAGCCGGTTGAGACTATTGGTGCCAAAGTTTCTGTGTCAGTTTGAGAGATAATTACATTGGCTAAACTACCAAACAAAAGATTCACCTGTTCAGGGTCTATGATATCCTTAAAGTTAGGGTTCCCTGGTGGTGGTGTAAAAGCAAAGGTTGTATTGTTTGGTTCTGTGGAAGACTCGAGTGGTCTTGCCTTCTGTTCTAATATGATTGATGCTTCAATTTATTTTTCTATAGTGCTCCCTGTGTTAGTCCCTTCTGAGACTATTTTATCTCTTTGAGTCGAGACAGCTTCTGTTTTTCAGTATTGTTCTGTGGATTTTATAAGAGAAACATTCCTTCCCCCAAAGAGATCAGAAGGAACCTTGGTTGAAAGGTCTGATTTAGATTTAATGTATCTACCTTGTGGGTCTCTAGGCCTATTCATGAAAGAAAACAAAAACAAAAAGAAAAAGATACCATTTGATTCCTAGGTCTATTCATGAAAAATAAAAACAAAAAGAAAAACTACCATTGGCTTTAGGGCAACCTGCTATAGTATATGCGCAGGTTCTTACCTCTCGTCTTAAAGTTCCCCCACCACCAAACTAATGCTAAGGTCTAGAAATGATCTAATTCCTAACTACTTCTTACCTTGAGACAACTCCCCAGCAGCGGTGCCAAAAATGATGAGTGTTCTATATGCACTAAAAAAACACTAAAAACCCTTAATTAAATTGTCAACCTGAGGTAAGTAAACTTAGAGTTGTAGAAAAATATATGCCAAAGTTAGAAGGGCTGGTAGGAGTATAGTCTAACTAAGGAAGGTAGCTATCTAAGGCTAATCTACTCAAACAAACCTATCTAATGATAAAACTCTACTAAGAAAATTGAAATTAGGTAACCTAAGTACTTTTGGGCGAAGGATCGATGGATAGTTCCTAAGAAAGCAAGTAAAACCCTATGTAAAACAAACTAGTTCAACAATAAGAAATACACAACTATCTAAGTATATCAATAAGCAAATGACAAAACAAAAATATTCTAACTTGCCAACCTACATTCAATGAGAAACTACCCTATGAAATAAAATAAATAAACAAGCAAGCAAATACACCTATCTAACCTATTAAAGAAAATAGACAAGCAAGCAAAGACACCTAACTAACCTACTAAAGAAAAAGACAAGTTAGCAAAGGCACCTAACTAACCTACTAAAGAAAAAGACAAGTAAGCAAAGGCAACTAACTACTGCAAGAAATCAAACTAAAACTTCTCATTGAACAACTATCTAGCGTAAGAGGCAAGTGGACTAAATGCTCAATGAAAAACTATTTCTAATGCATGAAAGGAAATCTAAGAGGCAACTGGACTAAATGCTCAATGAAAAACTATTTCTAATGCATGAAAGGAAATCTGTTTTATTGAAAGCAAGAAGAACTACCAACTAATCTATCAAAGCCAAGTCTATCTATCTTACAACAACAAATAAGACTATTTCCTAAGCTATGAAAGCAAGAAACTATATCTATGAAAGTAGGAAAACTATTCTTTAACCTATGGCAATTCAAATATAATTCTCGTGGTTGTGTGAATGTCTTTGGTGTTAGATGATATCTTGATGGCACTTGAAAACAAAGGACAATTCCAATGGTATGAGCTCAACACTAATCTCAATGGAAAAGTGAAAGGTACGGATTAAACAATCCAATGAGAGTTTAGCCATGACAAATATTAGGTTAAATAACCTGCATATTCATGTATAAACAATCAACAACATAATGAGATCATCATTATACTTCTACACTATGTAAGCAAACTAGATTCATTCATTAACTAAGAAATTTAATTGCGTTTTTGATCCGAAATCGGATCCAGAAGTCTGATAGGGCTTGAAAAATGCTCAAAAATGAAAGTGCTCAGAATGTGATGAAACCTATGCCACTGCGTTCGTCTCGTCTTCCTGATTCCGGTGGTATATTTACTTTGTCAAACAAGGTCCGTATGGAGAAGATATCGCGTTCTGTCCGAAAAGTCAAACAGGCAAAAAAGGGGGATGACTGTACAAGTTCGTACAGTCCACGTGGCATGTCCGTACAACTGATGTGGTGGGACCAGAATGTGACATGTGGTAGCATCAGAGGATGACACGTTGTAGCACCAGGATGCAACATGTGGCAGGCGGATTTGATCGTACGGAGGTACAGTTGGACCAGTGCTGAGGTGAAACGTGTCACCACTGAAAGGGTGACATGTGGCAGGGTGATGTCAGTGGCTGACATGGCAGGTTGATGCAACAGGTGACAGGGTAGTATGATAGTGACACGTGGCGGTACGACAGATGACGTGGCAAGTTGATGTGGCAGTACAGTTTTGGCACGTTGGCCAATCGTCGGTTGACATGTGTCATGATTCGGTTGGTTGGTAAGGGTGCCACGTGGCCCAGTCAAGCGCTGCCACGTGGCACCCCATTATTGGTTGTTGGTTATATGTAAAATTGTATGTGTCGTCGGGATTCGAACACTCAACCTCCCCTCAGGCGTAAGGACTGGCAGGGCTGGGCTAGCCACCCACCCGGTCGGTAGTTCTTGTTATATGAATGGGAATAAATATATATGAATTTGTTTATTGGTTCAATCCACGGCGGAAAGGGCCAGGGCTTAGCCCCAACCCTCGGTTCCATACAGACTACACAGGACCGTGAGCGCCAAATATAACGGACCATTGAACATATAGCGCGGGGTTGTTATATGCACAGCCCGTGGCCATGTGGCTGAGCATTACGCCACCAAACCGGGAGTTAGAACGAGATAGGGGGCTAGCGCGTAGCCCATGGGCTCGCGCTCGGCCCAAAAATAACCCATGTGACCGAGTTTAAAGGGGGAACGCGCGATGGAAGGGGCTTGTGCCCAAATATTTTACTAAAGTGGGTTTTTATGTTATAAATTTGGTTTTTTATTAATAACTATGCCTATTTTTAATTGATTTCTTCCATTTTTGGGGGATATTGGGCAGTTTTGGAGGCCAGATTCTTGGAGGAAGTTGGAGCTGAGAAACCAACTCCAAGGCTATAAAAACCAGGCCTATTTGAGGCCATGGGGAGTCATTCAGAGCAGAGTTATGCTGAAGAGAAGCCAAGCCAAAGTCAGTTTGATGCAGGGAAGCCTTTGAGGTGGAGACGTTGTCGGATCATTTCTGGGAGCTTGGAGCATCCGTTTTGCATGCCGTTTTTTTTGTAGGGTTCTAGAGATCTAGGAGAACAAGACCATATCAGGCTTGTAGCCATTTGGAATTGCAGAGATGTAATTTTGAGCATTTGATCAGAAATAAAGAAGCCTTCCCCATAAAGAAAAGGCCCGAAGACGTAGGCAAAAGTTGTGCCGAACTCCGTTATCAACCTGCGTGTTTATGGTTTGCTGTCTATTATTCATTTCAGATCTTCATATGTGTATTTGACTTCTATAATTCCTTTTTTTTCCTCATTCTTCCGCTAAATTCTCAAATGGTTAATTAATACATGCAAGATTAAAACTCAACCATAGTCATTTAAAAGATCCTACGGATCAAGTGGTATCAGAGCTAGTTGATGTTTGAATTTGAGTTGCATGTTAACCAGGGAAAAGCTACAGTGTGGTGAAGGCGAGCTTATTGCAGAGAATCCATTAATTGGATTGAGAAAAAGAGCTTCTTTCAAAGAGAAGATGGCATCGGACGAAGGGATTTCTCAAGATGAGAAAGAGTTCCGGAAAACATTCCATGCTATGTCG
>JZKD02S1667839.1:0-16763 GCA_000966675.3 Picea glauca
CCGTTTGCCATTCATTGCTTTGGTCCAAAGATTGACTTTCCGCCGGGCCCAGAGGGTCTTCCTCGTCAGCTAGGTCTACCCAGCATGAGATCTGGGGTTCTAGCTGGGTGGGCGATTTGGGAGTGTCTTTTGCTTGAGATTTCCCCTTAGCAGGGGGTTTTTTTTCGGCTTCAGCTTCTACTTCTTCTGCTGCTTCAAGGGCCTTGCTTTCAGAGCGCGGCTCCGTTGGTGCCCCCGTCCACCAGGTGGGTCGTTGGTTCTTGGATGACCTTTTTTTCCCGGTGGTTTTCCACAGCTGTGGGCTAAGTGCCCCGTTTCGAAGCAGTTCGTACACCTGAAATTGAGATTCTCATAGTCAAATTTTTGGGTCCTTGAGTAGTCCTTGCCTTGAAGAATTATTTCAGCTGGGAAACCTTTGGAGAAATCCATTTCAACACAGATTCGAGCGAAGGCGGAGAGGGTTGGCTTGGAGTCCGAACTTCTGTAGAGGAACTTGCCGAGGCCATTGCCAATAGATTGAAGAGACTCATCCCCCCAGAAATGCAAGGGCAAGTATGGAAGTCTCACCCAGACTGGAGCTGAAGAGATACAGTCTGTGGAAAGGTCGAAGGCAGGGGTCCATAGTTGCATGGATAGGTTTGCTCTGCCCCAGAACCACGACCCGGAGTTAAACACCTTGTCTCTATCGCTTGTAGATTCAAAAACTACCACAAAAAACCCTTTTGCACAGGGGCAGGTAATTACTTCTCCCTCTAAGAGCAGGTACTATTCGGAAGAGAACTAGGAGAGCAGATTTGGAAGATTGGGCCAGTATCCGTTAAACCTGCAAACTAGAGCATGCCTGCTATAATGACGAGCAGGAGTTAGGGCTTCCTGTGACATTTGAATGGAAACTGCCGGAGCTTCAGGAACTGCTGCATGTAGCCCGGAGGGGCGACCTTGACGAGATGCAACCTCAGGGGTCGCTGCATGCAGACCAGAGAGATTTCCCTGGTGTGAAGCCACCTCTTTAAAGGAGGGGGCCAGAACTAGAGGGAAAGATCCTGAGGTCGTTGCCGACGGAGCACCAGGGGTAGCGCTTGCCTGAGAGGGCGACCCGGAAGAGGGAGTCGCGGCCGAAGGAGGGAGGCCAGCAGCCGTCGCCGCATCCTTACCAAGAGGGGCTCCGCCGTGCTTTGAAGAGGGCGAGGGGGCCGCCATTGGAGCTTAGTCGAACCGATAGGGAGAACTGCGGCAACTGCGTTGGAGGGTGGAGGAGGGCAGGAGGCCACAGGGCCAATGGCCTGCGGGAGATCCAAGAGCGCGTGAGGTCCAGGAGCCAGAAGAGAACAACCTTTTCAGTGCAACTGGATATGTTATTGTTTCTGTGTCGATGAGTTGTTTCTTCTGATGAATCTTTTTCTCTTTTTTTAATTCCTTAATTTGTGCAAGTAGGTTTTGATTATGAGTCCCTAGTTGGGAAATTTCTTCATCATTTTCTATTAAGTTCTTGTTGAATTTATTTTTGAGGTCTTGATTCTCTTGTAATTTTTGATTGTGCTTCTCATCATTTAACTTTTTGATTTGTACAAGCAACGTCTGATTAAGATCCCATATGTGAGAATTTTCTTTAGGTTTCTATGATAAGTTCTTGTTGAATTTCTTCTTGGCATTCTAGTTCTCTTGTGATTCTTGGTCACATTGGGTTGCGAGGTCTTGTAGAAATGGCACTTTATCCTTGGCTTGCAAGTCAGAATTTGTTTTCTTCGATTCTTTCATATCTTCAAGATCTTTAATTCTTTTCCTCTTGGGCTACATTTTTCTTCTTATAATATACTTCTCGTGTTACATGATTGATTTTATTTACAACAAATTGATTTTTTGTTACTTGACAATCAATTTTTTTTCAGAGTTTCTCTAACTCTCCTTTGATCATTCACATATCTCCATAGATATTTCCATCGGTATTACCATGGTTGCTATAGAGATTCTTTTAATGATACCTTTAAAATATTAAATGGTTGCACAAGATGCAAAGGTCCCACTAAAATATACTTTGGTTAGCTTTAATGGGGGCTTAAAAGTCCTTTTGAGATAATTTCCTTTTTCTATTAACTCGGATATTAAAAGTATTTCTGTTTATACATATATATAATTCATATCCCAAATAATTTGAATTAACCAACGACTTTATCTTTTTGAAATGTCCATGCATATATCAAAGCATTGAATGATTTTTTATATCTTTATAATTTCTCATCTCTTTTTAAGAAATTTCTACTGGATTTGTAACTTTGACTTATATTATATTTTCAGTGTATTTTGAGCCTTCTCAATTGAGATGCCAGGACTTTTGTTGGGGGCAACAGAACCACTAAATCCCACCTATCTCAACCTCGTAGCAGTTCAAACTTAATTAAAATTTTTCCAGGTGTTGTGATTTACAGCATCTATAGGTGTCACGATTTATGGCTTTTTGTGTGGGGTCTTTCTGAGCGGACAATGAAAATATATGGCCCAGGTGAAGAAGCCAATAAGGATGGCTATCCAATTCAACCATAGTTCTCTTAGTGATTAATACTTCCACATGACGGATGCTTGATTTCCTTTGCTTTTGTATTATGTATCTATCACAATGGAAAGGATGATCTATTGAAGATAGAATTCTCATCCCTATTCAATGAATTAACGTGTTTATAATTTTGTGTCACTCATTATCTGCTGGATTTGTTTTTAACTTTTTGCTGTTTCTCTAATTAGGATATTCAGAAGTTGTTGCTTGTGATTGAGGATTGCGGTGGTAATGATTGAGACTAATGTTTCCACAGAGACTTATACATTCATCCCTGATAATCACCTGCATTATAGATTCATCACCAACTGATATTATTGTTTTGACTGCAAATTGAATGGCTCTCTGGTTGTTTTCTGATATATATAAATCTCATCCCTATTCAATGAATTAACACGTTTATAGTTTTGTGTCACTCATTATCTGCTGGATTTGTTTTTAACTTTTTGCTGTTTCTCTAATTAGGATATGCTGAAGTTGTTTCTTGTGATTGAGGATTGCAGTGGTACTGATTGAGACTAATGTTTCCACAGAGACTTATACATTGATCCCTGATAATCACCTACATTGTAGATTCATCACCAACTGATATTATTGTTTTGACTGCAAACTGAATGACTCTCTGTTTGTTTTCTGATATATACAGCCTGAGTGGGCCTAATGGTTAAGAACATGTGTTTCCTCTTAAGAGGTCACAAGTTCAAATCCAGAGGGGGGTAGGGTGTGTATACCGCCGTAGACTTTACCAGTCAAATCGCTGGGCGGAAGGGGGTCCCTTGTCCCACAAACAAGGGGGTCTCATACACCAATTTGGTGTGGCTTGGCCGTGACCTTAAAAATAGATTATTATATATATATATATATATATATATTCTCTCCAATTTGTTTTTGGATGTAGAGAGATTCACTTCAATTTTTCTTTTCTTTTAAAATTTGATATTTTATATGTTCAATTTTGCAGCAGAATAATTTTCTTATTCCTTCCCTTTGTTTCTTGAGCATAATATGGCCAAAACCCAACGTTTTTTTGTTGTTGCCATAAGCAATGAAAATTTGACCAAAGGTCTTGCAGGAGTGCTCTGATACCATATTGGACCACTATTGGGCTCTAGCCTCTAATACCAATGTAATGGCCAATGTTGTTCATATATGGAACATCCAAAATAAATAGGATAACAATGAGAAAACTCATATAGGATAAATATAATTTATTGAATATATAATATGAGAGATGATTCATTGATTACAATAGTATGTGACATTGTGTATAAGTATATATTAAATGGTCACATAGTTGAATAGACATCCCTTTTAGACATGTGACCTCTGGTTGTTTATTTTTATTATTATTCTAGGTGTATAAATGTTTGTTACAATGATCATGGGTGAACACAGACTGTCTGTCGCAACTCTCCTAACACTTGAGGCCATTGGGAAGACTTTGCCGATGGAGCTCTCAGTACTCAAGAGGGTGCAGGGGTGAGCAACGGAACTGTGCTGTGCATGATGCCTATTCAAGGCTCTGGTGGGAACTGCACTGGAAGTTGTACGTCTGGAGTAGGTGTGAGGTCTCACCGTTTGGGAAGTTGATGTCGCCTGGGGCTGTGCACATGGCTTACACTGATCTGTCGTTGAGATTGAGGGAAAGAAGGAAGTGATCAACGTCACAGGGTAACGACCTTGCCCAAAGGATACTAATTGCCTCAAATTGGGGTGTCCTCACTAGTAGAACCCCTGACACCTACTGGACAATCCATAATTTTACTATACATAGGGATTTCATCCATTATAGGAATACATGTATACTTAAATACATTTATCTACATACATACATCTGGGGCATTTCTCTGTACCAACAGGGGATAAAAATATCAGATATCTATAATTGTTATAGAGAAATGAATAAAATGAGGTGGCATCTTGAACATCTTGAACATCTTGAACAAGTAGCTAACATCATAGATATTGGAACCTGCTGGATCAAACAGAAATTGACCGGCCTGGACTGCTTCACCTCCTGAAGATACCAAACTTGTCCCTGAACTGGACTGTTCTGCTGGTTTCCATGCTGAACCAGTCAGTGCGAGAAAGAACCATGTAAAAGTTGACGCTCTTCTTTATCTTTCCTTTTCTATCCTTTAACTTAAATTTTAACATCATCTTTAATTTTTCCAAGATGTTTGAGTGGTTCCAACCTCATCAGACTTCATGTGAAGAAAGTAGAATTTCATATCCCATTCATATTTCAACAGATTTAATGATTTTCAGGTTTTCAACATTTCAGGACTGGCAGGATTGTGACATTTCAGCTTTGCATTCTGATGAGTACTGTCCACTGAGCCCAACTTTGGTCTGTTGGACCTATAAACATAATTACTTATTGGTTTATCAAGTTATTTATATAATTGAATACTTTTGATTGAAATTTTTGAGTTCCCTTTGATTTTTATGAGTTAACAGGCTACGGAGTTTGGTTTTATTACAAATTCTATCATGCATGAGGGTATGGGATTGCCATTTAATCAAGAGCACCAGGCCCTCTATGTATCCCGATGTTGGTGGTGTTGATTGTTGAACTCATGTGTTATGAGCTTTTAGTAAAAATATAGTCTTCACTCGAGCCAAAACTACCGATTAAGCATGTTAAGCTTTCTGTGTCATTTTAACTCTTGGATTTGCCGATTTCATCAAAATTGGAGGGTGTTGTTTTGAGCAACGACATGGTGGATGGACTTGGAATTACAAGTAGCACCAAGCACTAGTACTGATGTCCTTGGAGGATCGAGGCAGAGGCCAGAGGAGGAAGAGGGAGGGTGCTACTGGTGATGAGGATCCTAATATAGGGGATAGTTATGATGATATGAAGTTATTTGTTGTAGCATGATGTCTCTTGGACTAGAGGCCATTTGGAGTCTTGATGTTTATTTATTTTGTTTTAGATATGTATCACACTTTGTGCTATTCTGCTATTTTCACCCTCGAGTGCTACATATATGATCAACCTTTGCATATTTGTTGTCTAATGATTTGTATTTACATAGATGTACATGGATATCTATAGTTTTGTTAAAATTTGCATCTTTTATGCATTTTTTGATACACTGGTTCTTCGACCTGGTTTTCCAGCTGGTTCCGGTCCAGTCCCCATCTGACCCTTGGCCTGTTCCGGTTCTGATAACCTTGGTTAACATGCAATCATTCTTACTATGTGTTTACCACTGACCAGTTGAATAGTCTACTGTTTTGATGGTGAAAGGATGGGACTATTCTCATGTTGTTTAACTTTAACCTTCCTTTTGTGTTTACATGATTTGTGGCTTTCATTTCTATGTGAGCTTTAGCTTATGCAAAAGTAAAGAAAAAGGGCAGATTTATCCCATTGAGATCAAACTGTATTTTCATTCTATAGTTGTGCTTCCAGATAATGTGACTTTCTAGTATGAAGTTTTATTTTCTACATTAAAGATTGCATTCTTTGGGTCTTGAATTGCACCTGCTCTGCTAACTGCTGCAGATTTGAGTTTCCACAGCCTACTTTTCAGAAGTTGATGAAGGAACACTGCATGGAACCATTCTTTGTGTTCCAGGTTAATATTCTATTTTAGTCTTCAGTTTGTATTGTTCCTTTTAGTACCAAGTTTTGGTTTTTTATTTTATTTTATTTATTATTTCTTTAATTTTTTGTGTTCCTTTGACACTAAATTATATATATATACTGCAGGTATTTTGTGTTTGCCTTTGGTGTCTAGATGAGTATTGGTACTACAGCTTGTTCACTCTATTTATGCTCTTCTTATTTGAATCCACAATGGCAAAAAGTCGATTGAAAACTTTAACAGAGCTTCGGCGGGTTCGAGTAGATAATCAAACATTAATGGTGCATCGATGTGGAAAGTATGCTCTTCTGTCTTTCTGAGATAGTATTTGTTTGTTTTTCCTCAGTTAGGATTACTTTGTCCATGAAGCAACAGATTATCTAAAATATTTTGTGGTTGCAGATGGGTGAAGCTATCTGGAATGGATCTTCTTCCTGGAGATGTTGTATCTATTGGTCGTTCTGCAGGGCAAAGTGGAGAAGAGAGGACGATCCCAGCTGATATGCTGTTACTGGCTGGCAGTGCAATTACCAATGAGGCAATTTTGACTGGGGAATCTACCCCACAATGGAAGGTGTCTTAGCTTCTACTGAGATCTCAATAAAATTGTAGAGCATAGTGAATTTTGCATTGTACAGCTTGTGATAGTGCTCTCTTGTATGATTGACATTTTTAGAAGCAAAGACAGTTGTAGAGTGGGTTATCCTATACCACGGGAGTGGGGCATCCTTTAGATGGTTAGGTTGGATAGCTATGTGATGTGCACATTTTCATGGAAAATGTTATAATATGCTATATTTTAAGTAAAAATTCTTGAACCGTCTTTAAAACTATAAAATGCTAGGAAATCCTGAAATGAAGGCAATGGGGTTTGAACTTACTTTTAAGTGTACATGGAATGACTACAAAATAAGCCAGACTTGACTTGCGCAGTTGTTTCATTGTAATAGAAAATGAGGGACAATTTCTCGTTAATGTTAAACTTTTGCTTTGGAGAAAAATGAGAACTTGTATTGGCATGCTTAAAACTTGCAAAGAATGTTCACAAACTATATTAAAAAGCTCAGATTTGCATGAACATTTTTTATGGCCCGATCCGAGTACACATGTCATTTAACCAGCAACATAGACCATAACACTGCTCCTGTGCTTTAATTGATAACTGTAAATTTGAGCGTATATTAATCTAGTACATTATCATAATTAATAGTAGCATTATCATACTTAATGCTTTAAGGTGGATTAGTTAAATGGGATTTCAATTCATGTCTTGTTGAATGTGGAAAGAGTGATGATGCTATTTCAGGTTTCCATCCAAGGTAGGGAATTGGGAGAAAGGTTATCAGCAAGGCGTGATAAAAATCATGTACTTTTTGGTGGAACAAAGATACTGCAGCATACAACAGATAAGGTACCACCTTCTTCTGTTATTTATTTTATCTATGACTGTTTATCTTGGAAACACATCTGCATTTTTGAAAATTTTTGTGACCCTTGTGGCTTTTACTTGTTTTTTATTGCAAGTTTTCTAAGAATCGGTCTAATTAATCACATCTGTGCACTTTTTTTGAATCTTTTGGTAACACTTTGGATTTATTACTTTATAGGGTGCCCATCTCAAAACTCCTGATGGAGGGTGCCTGGCAATAGTTTTACGCACTGGATTTGAGACAAGTCAGGGAAAACTAATGCGTACTATTCTCTTCTCGACAGAAAGGGTCTGTGAAGCTCTGTTTCATCCCTTTAATCCTAGTTTGCCTATTTGCTTGTATTTTTACAAAGTATTTTTTATACTTGATAATTGTTTAGCAGATCTAAAACTGCAATTTAAATTCTTAATCTTCATATAGAAAAAATATTTATTGGATAGCCCCAGGAAACTGAAATGATATATTTTACACTTACAGGTTACTGCAAACAGTTGGGAAAGTGGTCTATTCATCCTCTTTCTAGTAGTCTTTGCACTTATAGCTGCTGGCTATGTTCTGAAGAAGGTAATTGTGCTTTTGATCTAGAAAAGTTGATGACAAAGTTTGTTCTTTCCTAGTAACCGGCTGATTTCTTGCAATATTCATCTTTTTCCGTTTTCTTGCTGCACAATTGTCACATATCATCAGGAATGGAGCACATTTAGTTAAGGACGTTTAATACATTTGTTTCATAATTATTTTACGGCAGCAGAAAGTGGTTTTCTCTGGGTTTCACATTACCAATTCCTAACTCAGTCTCTTAGTGTGTTGTTTTTCAATTTTTTTGTATGTTTGCAGGGATAATGAGGTTGTAGTGAAATAGCTTGAAATGAAAAGTGTCTCTATAGCTTGTAAAGCTTCCTTTTTTAATATTCTTCGGGGAATGTTCAAAAATGTATCCATTAATTGCAAACACATATATTGAGTTATGGAATCTGGCTTTTTAATTGACATAGGGTCTCGAGGATCCAACACGAAGCAGATACAAGCTCTTTCTTAGCTGTTCGTTGATAATTACTTCTGTGATCCCCCCAGAGTTGCCTATGGAACTGTCTATTGCTGTGAATACTTCTCTTATTGCGTTGGCGAGACGTGGAATATTCTGTACAGAACCATTCCGTATTCCATTTGCTGGGAAGGTCCGTGTGATTCCTTAATTGTTATGCAGTTCCCTTGCAGTAGTCAACTTCTATGTAATTGTTTAAGCCTGTTTCTCTGTTCGATGAAGGTACTCTTAGTTTATGTTATATTTTTATGATGCAGGTGGATATATGTTGCTTTGACAAAACTGGCACTCTTACAACAGATGACATGGTATTGTCTAGTTTAATTATTGTTGTTTATAGTGATGTTGATATATTGCTTTCATCAATTCTCACTTGCTAGTCTTTCATCAAATTCTGTTAGGAATTTCGAGGATTTGTTGGTCTGGATGGCAGTTTGAATTTAGAAACAGACACAAATAAAGTGCCAGAGTGTACTTTGGAAATTTTGTCTGCATGCCATGCTCTGGTGTTTGTGGATAACAAACTGGTATATTCTTCTTACTAACATTCTATGCAGTTAACTAGTTAACAACTTTAAGCTCTTAATAACATTTTGAAATGGATGTGTAAAAAGTAAACCTAGCTGGTATCTACCTTTTTTGTCTGCAATATCTCAAACTACTATAGTGTCCGTGATTATATTGTAGGTTGGTGACCCTCTGGAAAAGGCAGCACTCAAAGGAATTGATTGGATATATACTTCTGATGAAAAAGCCATGCCTCGGAAGTAAGTACAACATGCATGAACTATTTATTTGTGACTCATAGAGATAGGCTGTCATTGGTTACTCTTCTATTTTATATCTTTCAACATAGTCATTGATTTCCTATTTTGTCATTAATCCTTTGTTTTGAAAAGTTGATACAGCCTTGTCCTAGATCGATATTTAGGATTTTCAAAATACTTTTAGTAATTACAACTTCTAGCAAGTCTTTGGAGTAGAATTCGGTGTGTGAAATCATTGGTGGATATTGTCTTCTACCATCCAAATTTTGCTTGCTTGTTGGGAGCCACACCATTTGAATGATGTGCAGATGAGCTGGTTTGTTTTGATGGACTAATTGTGTATTCCAAAGACCTATCTGGTCATTGCTGCYKCATGGTAGTATAAAGTCCTTCAGAAGTCAGTGCTGTTGAAGTCACTGAGGAAGATTGTTTTGTACCTGCCAAATATCATCATTTGGGCAGATTGTTCATCAAGTRATCTAAAACAATCATGCTAGCTGTACTTTAAAGTTTAAACTTCTCAATCGTTTGTGAAGGTCAGAAAGAGTGTTGCCTTATTCAAGCTAAATGTCATTCCTTTATAGGGAGAACCTTCTTCACCTTCTTCAAATGTTTTATTTGAAATTGTGATGTTGTGTAAAGATGTTATGTTGGAAATTTAATTTTAACAATGATGATAATTAAAATCCCGTTAAGAATTATTTTTCAAGCATGGAGAATTGGTGTCACATAACCATCGGTTTGGACAAGGGGTGTCAAGACGTCCTTCAAACCATCGAAGGGTGTTTCCCAAACCTCCCTTATTTTTTTGAGGCATGTTTACGGGACATCCCCTTTCAAATAGGGACTCCCCTGTAGAGCCCTGTGACGGGGAAACACATGGGATGCATACCTCAAGATTGGGGACGAGTTCCCATGCAACATTGGTTGCAACAAATTTCTTCCAACTGCAACTCCTTCTTGAGTTATTTGAGCTCCAGTTCCGTGTATTGCATAAGGTTGTCATTGTTAAGATTTAACTTTTAATGACATGAGTTTCTTCATTTTCAAAATGATTTGTTTTGCCACGTTAATCATTCTATGGAGATTGTTGGCTATCTCCAACACCGCCGCTTAGTTAATTTGGACCAACCTTGAAATCAAATCTATAACCATCTTTCCTTTGAAAAGAAAGTTCAAATTGTCTTTTACTATCCCTCACATGTGAATGATTACCACATTACTAGAATAGAAAAGAACCTTTGTTGGGCAATGCCACTCTTCTCTCTCGTCTCAATTTTGTTGAATCTTCTCCTTTGCGAGTTTCTTAGGATAGATGTTCTAGAGAAGCATAGAGTATTTAGAAAAAAAACGTTGATATACGTTTGATGGATATTTGTTGATTCTTTTGGAAACAATTTGCGATATTGTCTTTAGCTCATTGCCTCACAGTGTTGTCATATTCTTGATCCACATTGCACCAACAAGACAGAAATGTGAATAAGGGAAATTTATTGTAGAGCAATAACTCCTCCAAAAGTTGAAATGCAGGAAAGGATTACTTGCTATGGGGTGGCAACATACATAAAAAAGTGAAATGTGAAAAGATATTGTTTGTGCATGGTGATGACAACCAGAGTTGAATTTTGGAAAAGGATTGTTCATTGATGGTCGAGGACTCCCATAAGAAGTGAAATATTGAAAAAGATTGTTTGGTAGATGGAGGTGACACACAAATAAAACATGGAAAAGGATAGTCCTAATGGTTTGGTGACTTGTCAAGAATTGAGGTCTCAAAACAAGCTTATTTATTGTGGTATAATGACTCTCGCAACGTTGAAATTCGGATTGATGGATTTGGTAGAGGAGACTTGAGTTTCTATGGGGTTGGGGCAAAATGGTAACCTAGTCTAGGCATGGAAAAGAAAAGAGATCAAGGGAACAAACATTGATGGGGTATTTAGGAGCTAGAGCTAGAGCTCTTGAATTTCAAAAAACAATAAAGGGATGTAGAGATGGTGAAGCAAATTAGAGTCTTTGAAGACCATAGAGCTAAAGGGGCTAAGATTAAAATAAACAAGATTCAAGTTGAAAGTGATGGGATAAAGGGTCGTGAAGACTCCACCAAATTCTATTATCAATATTTGAAGAAAAAGTGTAGGCTAGAGACTTTTAACCCTCAAAGACCCATATGGGATATTCATTTAAGATGAAGCTTGCATTCTTGAATTCTGCTAATCTAGCACATGGCAGTTAATTCCGAGCAAAATAAATTTACTAAACTAAAGCAAATCTAGGTTACTCAACGAAAATATAAGCGGAAGCATAAAACAAAAACCAAACACATTTGCACACGAGATTCGAGTAAACACCCCTGGAAAAACCCATCAGAGGATTATAATGGCCCATCAAAGGATTACATTACTGCAGCTGATAGCCTAGCCCACATGGTTGCTATCTCCCTAGCTGCCTCCTGCACCCTTTCCTCGGCCCTGCCCACTTAGAAACAAGTTCATGAGCAAGACTCTCTGTTGCTCCTATGCACTCGTTGTGTGCCTCTCACTCTCCTTAGATCTGCTTTTATAATCCCCTAATGACTAAAACCCTAACCCTAGATCTCAATGGCCAAGATTATATCTTGGATCTCATGATCTAACGATCACGACTTAATCTTTCGTCGAGATGATTTAAATCACTTAAGTCACTCAACCTTACAAAATTAACTTTAGTCATTACATAAAATCCACTTTAAACATTGTCACTCGTACACCTCCGCATGCTAGGCATCGCCAATGCAAAAGTACCTATCCAAGCTACCCCAAAAGCTAACATGCATAAGAAAGACTTTTTAGGATTAGCTTGAATTTTGAGAGCATCTTCTTCTCTATAAAGTATGATTATAGTAGAAAGAGGTGAAGGAATTGGTTGCAACTTTTAAAAGGAATCTCTACTCCAAACCAACGAAGCAAGATGGATTTTTCAAAGTAATTTCAGATAAGGTTTATGGGAAATCATTTGGGTAATCGCTTACTTTGTAATTTTTATAAAAAAGTGTAGCTAGTGATTGGGGTGGATCTTTTGAAGATGCATCAAGAAGCATTGAGCAAATATATAGCATGGATTGGTTGAAATTATTTTAAAAGAGTATAAAGGGAATTAGTAGGAGATTGAAGGCCAATTACATTCCTTGTTGGTGATTAGGTTCTAGGAAAAACCATTAACAAATAGAGTTGAGCTTATTGCGATAATCATTGTCAAGCTAGACAATGTTTCATCAAAGGTTCATCCTAGAAAATCTAATGGCAATTTGCAACATGGGGAAGCATGGGTAGGGCAAAAGAAAGTGGGTGAAAAGCACTCTAACTTTAAGTATGACTTTGAAAAGCCTTATAATAGGATGGAGTGGGATTTGTTTTTGATATGTTGGTGTGAATGGGATTTGTGTGCTCAGCTATAGAGATCCTCTCCATTAAGAATGAATTTGTGCTAAGACATCCTCAATAAAATGCCTCTGCTTTGTGAGAAATTCAATTTGTACTTATTCATAGTTTGGCCCCTTGAAACCTTGATGGGCTATGCTAATCGTCATCACGAAGTCTTGCTAATGGGTAGGCCAAAATCACATTAAATGGGATTTCACATGCATAAACAACCCTCGCCACTCTTGTCTCAACTTCATCTCTCCTTTGAGCATTGAATATTTTTATCATGAGCTGCACTTGGAAGTATTGAGGATTCTTATTGCACCACTTTACCCTTTCTAGCTTGTTGGACAATTATTGGCTCCTTGATGATAGTGGGACTACTACCACCAAGTTGGGATCTCCTATTCTTTTTATCTTTTAATCATCATTATGCTGCTTTTGATACTTTTCTGCTTCTTTTGGTTTTGTTGTTACTCCACAAGCATCAACACTATTTTCCCCTTCATGCAAAAAATGTGCCTTCACTCTTTTGTAAGATCCCTGGCAGGGGTTGTGACAAAGAGCACACTCTAATTCCTAAGAGCCCCCCTTACAATTTGGGCAATTTTTTACACATACCTCCAAAGAGGATACTAATTAGATTGCTTGATTGATTTAGTTGTAGATATCATTCTTTTTGGTATTTCAATGACTGCACCTGGACTCTCCAAACACTAATCCATGACCTTGTGGAGGATGTTCTTTGGCTCCATGAGGTGAACCCATGTATCATTGGGGCTGAAATATTTTCAATTGATCCTTCCTATCTTGTAATGATCCATGGTAGATATCTCCAACTCAATGAATCACATGATCTTATCATTCTCAATGGGGTCCCATGCTACTTAGGGTTCAACAGGTACACATGTTTTCCTCACAATTGCGGGGTAAGTGTTGTGGACTATGTTTTGGCAAACCAAGCTCTGTTACCTTAGTTCCAAGACTTTATCTCTGCTCCATTCCTCATAGTCGGCCACATCTTCCTTGCTTTCACCCTCAGTATTCCCCCTTATCCCCCTCCACCTCATCGCTTAGCCTGCAAGATAAGTGTAATGAACCAATTTGCTTCATCAACTAAATATCCAAAAAAATTAGGATAAAGTAAAGAAATCCATGTAGGGGATATAAAAATATATATATTATCAAATGATTGAATAATATAAGTGATGATTACAATAGCATGTTACGTTATGTACAAGTATACATTGAATGGTTTCATACTTGAATAGACTTGCGTTTTAGGCATTTGACATTTGGTTATTTAGTATTGTTTATTATTATTATTATTATAGGCATATTTATGTATGCCACAATTTCTCCCCCTTCAAAGATGCTTTCTCTTTAAAACACAATCTTCTTGGGGCACTTTTGATTTTTGTTGGTGCATCTTGGTATACTGGAGTGATTGTTGATAATAGTTAGAAAAATTTGGTCACTATCCAAAGCTAATAATTAAATTGGTTAAAGGTTAGGTTGTGGCCAAAGGGAAAAATCCAAGATCAGAGAAGCTTTGAGAAATATAAGTTGCGAAAGGGCGGGATTAGATAGTCTTTGACACCAATGTAATGAATCAAACTGGTTCATCAACTGGATATCCAAAATAAATAGGATAAAGTGCCTTCAATTTGTCCTACTGCCTTCCCCCTTTATTTTCTTTTCTTCCCTTAAAATGGTGAACGTCAAGTATGACTCACTTTCTAGTGCCATCTGGGAAGTGACCTTAGAATCTTATCCCTTACCATCCATCAAAAGAACCTTCTCTGTCCCCAGGGGAATTGCCCCATGAATGATGCTTTGGCCAAGTTGTTTTTGTGGGACATGAGAGATTGCAATAGGAGGAAGTTTGTTGCAAAATTTGTTCTCTTCTCTTTGTGTTTTTTCTCATTGGGTTCAATACCCATGTGTGGTTGGAAGATGTATTTGGTAATGCACTCGCCTTGATTGACAACCCTCTTCACCAAGGTTCTTTGCCTATATCCTCAAGCATTAGGTCTAGGTACTGTGCAGTGCACAAGGTCCTGAAAATGGTTGGGTATTTCTCCCCCAACAACTTACCATCGACAACATAGTTAGAGGCATTCTGCACCCCCACCTCCACAACCACCTTATCCAAAAACTCAAATATTAAATGCACATCCTTCACATGATTGGGTGCATCTATTAATTCCGTTGGGTAAGAAATGGTGTAATTAATTATGGTAGAATACTTTCCATTAGTCCTTCCATTTGACATGATGGTACATCTTGTTTTGGTCCATGATTCTTTAAATTCTCTCAATTCATCATTTATGTGTTTGACTTCATTTTGTAAACCTGGTTCTCTTGGTGCATGAAAATTAGGGTATTTGAAGACCTCACCACATCTAGCCATGGCATCTAACATCGTTTAATAACAACGTGAGTGAGCAACATGGAAAGGGACATTTGCATCCTACAACCATCTAGCCATGTATTTGAAAGCTACTTCCTTATATTGCTTCTTCTAGTGGTTATGAGTGGAAAAAACTTGGCTCGGGGTAAAACATGGCAAGGGAGAAGACAAGAGTTTGACTTGGTTTGGGAAAAACTTGGGAAAAACTTGACAAGTACTAAAATATAAAAAATTACACATTTTTAAGAAAAAAATAAATTTCATTTATATCAAATTGTTCTATTCCCATACAGTGTAGATTAGAAATAGATATCTGAAGTACCACACATGGAATATCTCATATATAATATGAGTCCAAAAATGATCCAAAATGGCACCGAGGTCTGAAGTATTTGTAACAGAGAACTAAGAAGTAGAGCTATTTCTTATGCTTTGGTTTTCCTTAGCCTCAAGGTTATTAAAGTCCTTGGGGAGAAATAGAGGAGTCTCCTCATGCACCAATCAATCTGTCATGTCCGCTCCACTTTGATCCCACCGGAGGAGGGACATAGTGGCTTAGGGGGCTCCCCGTAGGCCATAGTCCCCAACCAAATGGGAGCCGTGGGGCCTTAATGGACACAAAGAGGAAAGTGGTTGGTCTAAATGTGTTCATGGGGCAAAAGCAAGGGGGTAAAAGACCCTAACTTAAGGGGTAAGCTACCATTGGGTGAAGAAAAGGGTAAAAAGACCTTAAGTTGAGGGGTAAGCCACCTAAAACAAGGAAGCAAGCAAAAGACAAGATCTATATAAGGAGATGGAGGCTCATTTTAAAAGACACAAGGATTAATTGGGAGTTCTCTCTTCTGTTTTTTGGAGGCCGTTGCCTCAGTCTAGTGTTGAAAAAATCGCCGATTTTTCGCGACTTTTTGTAAAAGTCGCGACTTTTACCCTGAGCCGACTTTTACTCTTGAAAAAATCGTGACTTTTTGTATTTTCAAAAAGTCTCGACTTTTGCTAAAAATCGCCGACTTTTACCCAAAAAGTCCCGACTTTTACCAAAAAGTCTCCGGATGCAGGGAACCCGCGGGCATAAGGGTTTTTTTTTTTTTTTTGGGTCATTTGTGTTTTTTTGCTTGTGGAGAAGGAAGGAGAAGGGTTTGTGGTCTTCCTAAATCACCGTGGAGGCAACTTAACAACCATCATCATCACCATCAAGGATTTCTAAGTGGAGCAAGGGTTCAATTTCATATGCCAACCGGTGTTGAATCTTCCATTCATAGGTATGTATCTAAATCCCTTCCATTCATAGGTATGTATCTAAATCCCTCCATTCATAGGAGGAGTGGCTTGAAGACATCATGGAGGGTGATGTGCAAACATCAGCACAACCTTCTACACTTATTGATACACCTACTCCTACACACACCGGTGGTCATCCACTATCAGATACAGGGCCTTCTACTGTCAGGGGCAGGCCTGACAAGCAACCCCTTATCTTTTCTTGTAAAAGGGGGAGAGGCAGAGGCCGACATTGATATTAGATAGCTAGCTGATAGTTTTGTTTCATTTTTCATTGTATAT
>JZKD02S1667839.1:16773-34621 GCA_000966675.3 Picea glauca
TGGGTGCATCGTCATGAGACAAAGATGAAGATGATGTATTAGCCTCCTCTAAGCAGAGAGTTGAGATGATGAACTCTAGATGACTCTCTTGTGTAATGCAGTGGGAAAGAAGATCTGTTGAGTGGACGTGCCTGTGGATGAGCACAGGTGAACGTAATCCTAGTGGCTGAGCACTAGTGAGTGTGGTTCTCCTGTGAGACCTAGTGAGATAGAGATATGGACATCCCTATGGATGTGCCCCTAGTTGCTGAGCACTAGTGGGTGTATGAGATCCCTTGCTATATTATTCAAGAGCCAGACTTACCTGTAACCCTAATTGTAATGTAAAGGGTACAGGTCGACCCACCTTAATATAGAAGATAATTAATATGGTAATTATTAATTATATTTTGCGTTATTGAGGTTGGCCCTATTGTGCCAATAGACACATCATTTGATGTGACAAGTCTTACATAAATAAAGGTGAATCCCCATTGAGGAAACACACTTATCATATTGTCATCTCATGATTTCAGAAGTTGTGGTCTGAAATTATGAGAATTGCAACACCCTCTTGTGTGCTAGGTTTGGTGATGGCGTGGGAGGTCTTTCTCTTGAGGAATATAGCAAAGGATTAGCTGGGTTTTCTTCCCTTGTTGAGAAGGGTTTTCCAGGATACTTCTTGTGTTCATGTGCATGGTTATTCTTCTTGTGATCTTGGTTTGCTGCAAGTAGTTATGGTTCAAGTAATAGTTAAACATAAATTTAAAGAGGATACATGAGCCATAGCTCATTGAAAATCCAACAGTGCTTACCAAAACCTAGAACCTAGCGCCCAAGAGAGGTGCGCACTTCAGCCGTACATGCACTTGCTGAAATTCCGAAATGACAAGTGAGTGTGTGATCCACAATGGTGATCCACTCTTATTTATACAAGAACTAACACAACAAAAGGTGTGTCTATTGACACAATAGGGCTGACCTCATTAACTCAATAATACAATTAATCATTACACAATATTAATTATCTTTCACATATGGTGGGGCCAACTTGTACCCTTTACATCACAAATTAGGGTCACAAGAAAATCTTACTCTCAGACAATATAGCAAGGATCTCACACGTCCACTAGTGCTCAACCACTAGGGACACATCCACCTGTGCTCAGCCACAGAGACGTCCTACTCAACAGATCACTCAACTGAGTCCACAGGAGTACCATCTAAAGTCGACTCAACTGAGTCCACATGAGTACAAGGCAGGAGACCATCTCAAGCTGACTCAACTCAGTCCAGAGGAATACAAAGCAAGAGATTGTCTCAAGTCATCTCAACTTAGTCCATAGGAGTAGACAAGAGACCACACGTCATCACAACTCAGTCCAGAGTCTGATGCACACCCAACACATGGACACACATCGTCTCAACTCAGTCTAGAGGAGAACGACACACCCAGCACATTGGTCCTCTCATAGATCGACTCAACTCAGTCCAGAGGAGATCGACTTGGAGAATGTCACACGACGCTGTAATCATCAACATATTTCAACCCACCTACATAGATGTAGAAGTTGATTTTAACTCCAATGTTGCTATTTTCTACACCTTGGTGCCAAGAATCTCATCCACACTTGCAAATAGCAACTGGTATGATTGAGTTTAACAACTCTTTGTATCCATCATGCTAATCCGTTGGCCAATTTGCATTGCTATGGTTGACACTACCATGGATAAGACCAACATTGTTGTAGGAGCCATGAGTGCTTTCTTCCACTCAATTTAACCTCCAAATTTGGACTCAACAAAGTTTATATCAATACACAACAAATCAAAGAAACTTTGTGAACCACTTGATTTTGTTATCTTTGCAACATTCCATTTGTTCCATTTTTGTAAGCAAACCAACTCCAAAAAGAAAGAAAACAACTCTAAAGTATGAACCCCAAAATGAACAACTTACCTCTTATGTAGCTGCCCTACTAAGAAATTGCTTTTGGTGAACAATTATCACCCAACTCCATGGCTTTAGCAAACCACAAGAAGACTTATGAATATATTTTCAAGATTTTAGAGGAATCCATTTTTGAAATTGGGGGAGAAAATGTGGTCCATGTTGGTACTAATGATATGCTAATAAATTGTGGGAGATGGAAAGATGATAATGGAGAAGTACAAAACTATTTACTGGACCCCTTGTGTTGCTCATTGCCTTGACTTGTTGTTGCATGATTTACCAAAGTTTTCTTGGGTTAATGGGGCAATTTGTAGGGGAAACAAGTTGCCCTCTTTATATTTAACCAACACCTCACATTGAGTATGTACATGAAGCATGCATCTAGACAGTTGTTGAGGCCTTGCGGTACCATATTTGGCACATATTACATTACTCTGAAGAAAGTGGTTGAGGAAAAGACAAGTATATGAGCTATTATTTGCAACGAGTGGGAAACTAACTTCTTTCCTTTCAAAAAATATTGAAGGGAAGGGTGTGGAAGAAATCATTTTAAACAATAACTTTTGGGAAAGTACTGTGAAGGTTTAAAAATATGTTAACCAATTGTTGAGATGATTTGCATGGTTGATAATGACACCCTTTTTATGGGTTTTAATTTATGAGGGAATGGATTGTTGTAAGGAAGCTATTGCAAAATCTTTTAACATGGAAGATGAGTACATGGAAATATGGAAGATAGTAGATGCAAGATGGGAGATGATGTTGCATAGCCCTTTAAATGCAACCTATTAATTGGAACCAAATTGTTTGGGTTATAAAGAAATAATGATTGAGAAGTCATGAGTGGCCTTTATGAGGCTATTGAGAGGTTGACTCTAGATAGAAATATCCATGAAGCTTAGAGAGAAACTTCAAGCTTATAGGTTAAGACATGGGATATTTGGAAGCACTTCAACAATGGTGGATAGGGCTAGAACTCCTGCATGGTTATGGTGGGACTTTTATGGAGGAGACACGAATTACAACTTTTTGCAATTTGATTTTTGAGCTAGGGATCAAGTGTCTTTACTTGTGAAAGGTACTCTTGTAGCTTTAAAGGTATTCAATGGAAGAAAAGAAACAAATTACTATCTACACAATTGGGGGACCTTGTTTATGTTGGCAATCATTTGTTAGTGTGGCCAAAGATTCATCTAGTTTCTCCTCCATGGTTTGATTCTCTTCAATTTGCAGCAGGAGATCAAAGTGATCTTAACAGTGATGGTGACTCTAGTAGTGAATCTAGTGCTGATAGACTTATTAATGAATTTGGTGATGGAAGAAGTAGGCCACAAGAATGCCAAAAAGGGCCTTCAAAATTGATATTGGGATTGATAGTGCTAAAAAGGGCCTTNTGGGTGCATCGTCATGAGACAAAGATGAAGATGATGTATTAGCCTCCTCTAAGCAGAGAGTTGAGATGATGAACTCTAGATGACTCTCTTGTGTAATGCAGTGGGAAAGAAGATCTGTTGAGTGGACGTGCCTGTGGATGAGCACAGGTGAACGTAATCCTAGTGGCTGAGCACTAGTGAGTGTGGTTCTCCTGTGAGACCTAGTGAGATAGAGATATGGACATCCCTATGGATGTGCCCCTAGTTGCTGAGCACTAGTGGGTGTATGAGATCCCTTGCTATATTATTCAAGAGCCAGACTTACCTGTAACCCTAATTGTAATGTAAAGGGTACAGGTCGACCCACCTTAATATAGAAGATAATTAATATGGTAATTATTAATTATATTTTGCGTTATTGAGGTTGGCCCTATTGTGCCAATAGACACATCATTTGATGTGACAAGTCTTACATAAATAAAGGTGAATCCCCATTGAGGAAACACACTTATCATATTGTCATCTCATGATTTCAGAAGTTGTGGTCTGAAATTATGAGAATTGCAACACCCTCTTGTGTGCTAGGTTTGGTGATGGTGTGGGAGGTCTTTCTCTTGAGGAATATAGCAAAGGATTGGCTGGGTTTTCTTCCCTTATTGAGAAGGGTTTTCCAGGATACTTCTTGTGTTCTTGTGCATGGTTATTCTTCTTGTGATCTTGGTTTGCTGCAAGTAGTTATGGTTCAAGTAATAGTTAAACATAAATTTAAAGAGGATACATGAGTCATAGCTCAATGAAAATCCAACAGTGCTTACCAAAACCTAGAACCTAGCGCCCAAGAGAGGTGCGCACTTCAGCCATACATGCACTTGCCGAAATTCCGAAATGACAAGTGAGTGTGTGATCCACAATGGTGATCCACTCTTATTTATACAAGAACTAACACAACAAAAGGTGTGTCTATTAGCACAATAGGGCTGACCTCATTAACTCAATAATATAATTAATCATTACACAATATTAATTATCTTTCACATATGGTGGGGCCAACTTGTACCCTTTACATCACAAATTAGGGTCACAAGAAAATCTTACCCTCGGACAATATAGAAAGGATCTCACACGTCCACTAGTGCTCAGCCACTAGGGACACATCCACCTGTGCTCAGCCACAGAGACGTCCTACTCAACAGATCACTCAACTGAGTCCACAGGAGTACCATCTAAAGTCGACTCAACCGAGTCCACATGAGTACAAGGCAGGAGACCATCTCAAGCTGACTCAACTCAGTCCAGAGGAATACAAAGCAAGAGACCGTCTCAAGTCATCTCAACTCAGTCTATAGGAGTAGACAAGAGACCACACGTCATCACAACTCAGTCCAGAGTCTGACGCACACCCAACACATGGACACACATCGTCTCAACTCAGTCTAGAGGAGAACGACACACCCATCACATTGGCCCTCTCACAGATCGACTCAACTCAGTCCAGAGGAGATCGACTTGGAGAATGTCACACGACGCTGTAATCATCAACATATTTCAACCCACCTACATAGATTTAGAAGTTGATTTTAACTCCAATGTTGCTATTTTCTACACCTTGGTGCCAAGAATCTCATCCACACTTGCAAATAACAACTGGTATGATTGAGTTTAACAACTCTTTGTATCCATCATGCTAATCCGTTGGCCAATTTGCATTGCTATGGTTGACACTACCATGGATAAGACCAACATTGTTGTAGGAGCCATGAGTGCTTTCTTCCACTCAATTTAACCTCCAAATTTGGACTCAACAAAGTTTATATCAATACACAACAAATCAAAGAAACTTTGTGAACCACTTGATTTTGTTATCTTTGCAACATTCCATTTGTTCCATTTTTGTAAGCAAACCAACTCCAAAAAGAAAGAAAACAACTCTAAAGTATGAACCCCAAAATGAACAACTTACCTCTTATGTAGCTGCCCTACTAAGAAATTGCTTTTGGTGAACAATTATCACCCAACTCCATGGCTTTAGCAAACCACAAGAAGACTTATGAATATATTTTCAAGATTTTAGAGGAATCCATTTTTGAAATTGGGGGAGAAAATGTGGTCCATGTTGGTACTAATGATATGCTAATAAATTGTGGGAGATGGAAAGATGATAATGGAGAAGTACAAAACTATTTACTGGACCCCTTGTGTTGCTCATTGCCTTGACTTGTTGTTGCATGATTTACCAAAGTTTTCTTGGGTTAATGGGGCAATTTGTAGGGGAAACAAGTTGCCCTCTTTATATTTAACCAACACCTCACATTGAGTATGTACATGAAGCATGCATCTAGACAGTTGTTGAGGCCTTGCGGTACCATATTTGGCACATATTACATTACTCTGAAGAAAGTGGTTGAGGAAAAGACAAGTATATGAGCTATTATTTGCAACGAGTGGGAAACTAACTTCTTTCCTTTCAAAAAATATTGAAGGGAAGGGTGTGGAAGAAATCATTTTAAACAATAACTTTTGGGAAAGTACTGTGAAGGTTTAAAAATATGTTAACCAATTGTTGAGATGATTTGCATGGTTGATAATGACACCCTTTTTATGGGTTTTAATTTATGAGGGAATGGATTGTTGTAAGGAAGCTATTGCAAAATCTTTTAACATGGAAGATGAGTACATGGAAATATGGAAGATAGTAGATGCAAGATGGGAGATGATGTTGCATAGCCCTTTAAATGCAACCTATTAATTGGAACCAAATTGTTTGGGTTATAAAGAAATAATGATTGAGAAGTCATGAGTGGCCTTTATGAGGCTATTGAGAGGTTGACTCTAGATAGAAATATCCATGAAGCTTAGAGAGAAACTTCAAGCTTATAGGTTAAGACATGGGATATTTGGAAGCACTTCAACAATGGTGGATAGGGCTAGAACTCCTGCATGGTTATGGTGGGACTTTTATGGAGGAGACACGAATTACAACTTTTTGCAATTTGATTTTTGAGCTAGGGATCAAGTGTCTTTACTTGTGAAAGGTACTCTTGTAGCTTTAAAGGTATTCAATGGAAGAAAAGAAACAAATTACTATCTACACAATTGGGGGACCTTGTTTATGTTGGCAATCATTTGTTAGTGTGGCCAAAGATTCATCTAGTTTCTCCTCCATGGTTTGATTCTCTTCAATTTGCAGCAGGAGATCAAAGTGATCTTAACAGTGATGGTGACTCTAGTAGTGAATCTAGTGCTGATAGACTTATTAATGAATTTGGTGATGGAAGAAGTAGGCCACAAGAATGCCAAAAAGGGCCTTCAAAATTGATATTGGGATTGATAGTGCTAAAAAGGGCCTTCACGATTGATGTTGGGATTGATCGTGCTAAAAAGGGCCTTCACAATTGATATTGGGATTGATCGTGCCAAAAAGGGCATTCAACAATGCATATTTATATTTGACAGGCAAGGGAGGGCTAGATACAATAAGGGCTTGTGATGGGGATGACTCTGATTGTTGAGAAGGTTGAGCAAGATATTAATCRAAGAATYATTCTACAAGAGATTGCATCAGAAAGAGTGGAATTCCTTCGGCTTAGGTKTYGAGTTTCGTGTAGTGTCTATTATGCCAAAATTATCTGGGAATTACACTTGGCCTCACCCCTTTGAAACTTATGCCATATGGGTGGGGTAAACCACATTGAAAACATAGCCCCAGCGGATGACTTTTGATCTATAAACTGCCTTTGGAGATTCTAGTGGGTAGTTTGTCACAACAAATTCTTAAATGCCTCAAGCTATACTGATACTTTTGTTTTATCTCCTGCAATTATAGTGAGGTTGTGCTCTACTGTGTTGGTGTTTTAACGTGTATGATTTCCTTAACATTGAACAATGAAGGTTTTAATCCATTCACCACAATGATAAAACAATGTAATTACTAATAAGGATTGACAATGACAATGAATACACCATTCGACACAAGCTATTCCCTCGAGAACCTGATGTGGGAAAAATTCCAGTAACAAAAAATTATGCTTTCTTATTAAACCTCATGGTTACAAAAGATTATAAAAATAAAATGGTGGCTCTCTTGGAGCATTTGGAAGCACAACTCCTCGGCTAAGGAAGAATGTTGCACCTCTGATTCCATTATGTTGTATGGTATCTGAACAACAAAGTGGTACTTCTTACTATGGAGCATATCTGACCTCTCATGTTTGGATACAATGGGAATACATAGAAAATAACTTACTATAGAGTGAATGACTATTATGGTTTTCCCATGAAACTACTACAACAATCTTCGTCTCTGCTTGCTCTGCTCCCTCACTTATTGCTCTTGTGGTTCCACTGCTATGGAACAAGAATCTCTAGAATAAGAGCCTATGCCTTTTCTTCCCTGTATTTAACAACTCCTAATAGTTGTTAGGGTTAGTGTTTTTGTACTCCCAAGCTTCCTATTAGGGTTAGGGTTCCTGACCATTTAGGATTTGTTGGGAGAGACATGGCTAGCTCCACACATGTGAGTAATGGAGTTGATGTGGCCTCCACTTGGTTTTGTAGTGGTCATTGTTACCCATGTGACGCATCTACACCACACGGATTTTTTGATGGTGCATCCAACAAAAACCCGAACACTTGTGGCGTAAGAGGGATACTAGTGATCTCCAATAATCATAAGATTCATCATGAATGTGGCCTAGGATAGGGCACTAACAATTATGCAGAGATCAATGTAGCCACCATTCTAATGGCCATAGCACAAGAAGGCATAAATGATATCAACATCTATGGGGATTCCAAATTAGTGGTGGAATGGTGGAGTAGAGTAGGAAACCGGAGAAGAAGACATCAAAGTTAGCTTTGACATGATGCAATTTCACCATATCTATCTTGAACATAATCAAGAGGTGGATTGACCATCTAAACAAGCATGCAACAAAGATCAATGCAGTGTTACTAAAATCGGTTAACTCAGACTCGGAGTCGGTCGAGTTGACCTCCACTCGTACCACCTTAGTGCTCTGCTTGGTTCGGGGATTGGTTTGGTACCGAACCGATCCAACTCCACCATGTCCATACCTACTTAGTTGAGTTGGTCTTCTTCCACATAGTGATGCATAGTTTGAGGAAAATTATTTTTAAATTTTTTTCTACCTAAACCCTAAAAACAAACGATATAGAGATGCCACCCCTCTATTTGCCTCACACCTCTCTCATTGAACATTTGTGACCATTTGGAGTTTTGGAGCAGCATTGAAGAACTGTGATTTAGAGTGAGCTTGGAGCTTGTTTGGCAATCCTCTTGTGCTGTTTGCAGTGGATTTGGCATCTAATTTAGGAGGCTACAACCCATCTTCAAGCTTGGAGGAGTTGTTGACTGCATGATGTTGATGACTTGGGGTGGATTGATTTGGATTTAGATCCACTAGCTGTGCAGCCCGTGCTTCCACTAGTACTACCACTGCAGTTGCAGAGGTCCTTGAGCTAGAGGATGATCTTGTAGCTCATGCCGAGGATCCCATTTCTAGAAATGGTGATGAGTTGGATGATTGATCATGTTGCTCAGTGATATGTAGTAGGTCAGTAGCTTGTAGCAAGTTTTTTGGACTCTAGAGGTCATTTAGAGCCTCATTGATTATGTATTTTGTTTCTAATATGTATTGTTCTTGGTGCCATTTTTGATATATTCACCCTTACATGGGTATATACATGAGCAGAATTTGAATATTTTGTATCTAAAAGTTTGGAATCTTTAAATTGTTTTTTTTCATTAAAATTTAAATATTTTATGTATTGTATTCTTTAGTAAACCGAGTCATAAAGTTCAAACCAGTCCAATTCCGAGCCAAGTCCAAGTCGAGTCTGAGATGGGGTTGAGCAGATCCTTCCTTTGAGGTCTATTGGACTATGAAAGTGCAGTTTTCAGACTTTGGGCTTGAAGATGGCTGGTAGCAGCATTCATGGATCTTTAGAACAGTAAAAGACTGCAGTTTTCTTGGGCCAGTTTCTTCCGAACTTTCTTGACATATTAATATATGATGCAACAGATTTCGACTTATCTTCTGATTCTCTATTTCTGACCTTTTTTCGATCAGTTTTGACCCTGGATGATTATCCATGTCAACACCCTACAGGTAGTACGACCTACATTGTAAAGCTTTTATTTTTATCAATCGAAAGGATTACTGATTTTTTTATTCGGAAAAGGTCTACCCCATGTGGGTTGTAGAATGCACATGTGAGTGCAATTATATATATATATATATATATATATATATTGCTCCAATGATCCACTCTTGACCCTCTGGAACATACTTAAATGACCACCTGTGGCTAGTTCCATGTGTGAAAAATGGGAGCTGATGTGGCTTTCACATGNTTTTTATTCGGAAAAGGTCTACCCCATGTGGGTTGTAGAATGCACATGTGAGTGCAATTATATATATATATATATATATATATATTGCTCCAATGATCCACCCTTGACCCTCTGGAACATACTTAAATGACCACCTGTGGCTAGTTCCATGTGTGAAAAATGGGAGCTGATGTGGCTTTCACATGGCATTGTGGTGGTCAAAACGAGAGCTGACTTCTAGAGGGCATATCTTTCTCATACAGACTCCGTTATCAGAGCTCAATACACCGTTCAAAAGCTCTTGATGAGATAAATACACGGGAAAAGCTGCTATGCTGTTTTGCTAACGTTTTGACCTCCAAGAATGCTGTTTAAGCACTCAGAAGTGAAATTTTCAGTTTTGATCATCTAGTGGGATTCAGGATCAACCTTGAAAATGCCCCCTGCAAGTCTACAGCTCTAATATCCATCAAAATGCCAACATCTTGGCTTCAAGGCCAAAATTCTCCAAACGCAACCTACTTTGGTAGGGTCTTCAACCTGGAACAACTCTCAACCTGGAACAACCCTCGTACATTATGAGGGGTAACAGAAACAATGGTTAGGTAGACAGATAATAGAGCGTCTATAATTTATTGCTACTGCTGAATCCATTGCTTTTTGGGTGGTAAGAAGCAAATATAGTCTGATAGTTTCCTTCAAACATGAGGCTATTTGCATGCATCTACATGACAAAGTTTCTTGTGCGAAGGAGCTCCAGGCAATGGCTGGCATTGTTGTACACGTTAAACATAAAGTGCAATAAACATTTGTGGTACCAGTTTCTATAAATTAGTTATGGAGTAGCCTAGGACACTTCTACAGATTGCTATTACTGATTGTATTTCCTAGTCCCATTGACCTACTTTTTGGTCACTTGTTGGACCTTATTAATATTATCTTATCCTTATAAGGGACACAGTATAAGAATTTGTCCTACACTGTCTGGAGTGTTTCCCTTCTGGATCCAGAGACAAATCAATGATGGATTCTGTATCTGTTGGCCCCAGGTGGGTGGGTGGGAAGAGGGACATGTCTTATTAAACAACTTGGAATGGGTTTTCATGTTAAGAATTTGTATTGGGCATATCAGGTGCATCCTATTTCTTTGAAATTATTTAGGGCTGCTATATATCATTTAGTACCCCTTTTTTCATTTAAACTGAATCGTGTACAACTGTTAGTGTGGCAAGAAGTTCAAGAACTAGGAGAAATCTTGTTAAAGGTTTGCTTGAACTTCTTGGGGATCAAATCCTCAATCATATCTACATTTACAGTATTTCAAAGTTTACTATAAAATCATTAACTACTAATTCTTTTGTTAGCTTCCCATCATCAGTAAAAAGTTTACCAAGTTGATCCTGAGGATTTCTGTTTAAGTTTTCATATTTGTGTTTTATAATGATAATTATTGATCTTATGGTCTCTTCTTTGCAGGGTGCACCAGAAACTATTCAGGAGAGACTGACAGATTTAGCCCCAGGATATGTGGATACCTACAAGCACTATACTCGTCAAGGATCTCGAGTTCTTGCCCTTGCATACAAGCATCTCCCTGAAATGGCAGTATGTAGATGATGTTATGGTTAATGTTTCATATACTATTAGTTTTCTTTCCGCTCATTTCTTTGATTGGAGAGTGGGTTGGTTTACCACTATTCTCTAGTATGTAGTCCTCCTTTGATGACTGGAGTTCTCTGAACTTGTACTTAGTAATCTGCATTTCAAATAAAATTTATCAGAAGATGGATTATATTGTAGTAGCTTTGTGACATTAAAAAATAGTCTTTAACTTGACACACGTGGAAATTTTAAGGGGAGTCCAAAATTCAGTCTTTGAAAGCATATTAGATTCGGAAAGAAAGAAAAATGGTCTTTAACTTGACACACATGGAAGTTTTAGCGGGAGTCCAAACTTATGAAAAGGGGGATAGAATCAGTCTTTGAAAGCAAATCAGATTCCTAGTTTTATTTTGGTAAACATGGGTACATGGCTAGGGTTTGTGTTCATAATGTTGTGAACTGGAATTAAGACGGTCGGTGTGTATTGCGTGATATGGTCACGTTACAAATTTTTTTGTTCTCTTATAAAAATTGATTGGCTTTGGCTTTCGTGCTCACTTATTCAAACAACTTGGTTGTGCAAGCTTTTTGGAGATGAATATACATTTGATCTCTTTCCCCAAATTTTCTAAATGTTTCTTTTTCCAAGTAATCTGAGTAAGGCTTTCTCTAAGGTAATGTTCAGAAAATAACTTTTCAAAGGTTGTGCACATAGATGCTTATGGATTGACTCGACCAATAATGGCTTAAAATTTTCATGGGATTTGGTTTATAACAGTGCAAACTGATGTAAGGCAGTAGTTCTTCATCTGACAAACCAAATCGCATTAGGTCACTAAGCATACCATTTGGAGGTTACTTGGCAAAGTCTACATGTTGGCCCATGAAAAACATTTATGTAATCATCTCGTCGCAATAAGTCCCATATTCAGTGACAGAAGAATGTGTCACTTTCAAATTATGTCCTTAAAGATATTTATTGTTTCTGTACCATTGTTGAAGGAATATATTAGTTATCTGTAGTGCAAGTCAAATTATAACCTGGGGTTTCCCCACTAATGTTATCAATCCTGGTTTCAAGTTCTCAAGTAATAGATTTCTGTAATAGAGTATGGAAGGCTATATTTTTAGTACTGAAACATGTAACATTCCGTTTTTAATTTTGGAAACTCTAAATTTGGCAGTCGTGGATTCTAATCTTTTATATGTATTCATTGCAGGTTGGTGAGGCTAGGAGTTTAGATAGAGAAACTGTTGAGAGTGGACTTACTTTTGCGGGATTTGCGGTCAGTCATTCCTATTGTGATATTTATGCCCTTCCTGGTTGATGTTCGGTTCCTTTCACATTGATGCTGTAGTTTGATTAGGTTTGTATTGTGATTACTTACTGTTTACTTTCAGGTATTTAATTGTCCTATTCGTGCTGACTCTGCCGATGTCCTTAGGGAGCTTAATGAGTCATCGCATGATTTGGTACGTGATGCTTTGATCTCTGTTTAATAAGTCATCTATAGATTTTTGTTTGTACCATTACGGATATGTATTTACATGGATTTCCATTTTATGTAGATGATGATTACAGGTGATCAAGCTTTGACTGCTTGCCATGTTGCGGGTGAAGTTCACATTGTTTCACAGCCTCCTTTAATCTTGACTCCAATTAAGAACAGTGAAGGGTTTGAGTGGATTTCACCTGATGAGATGATGAAAATTCCTTACAGGTAATAATATTTTGTAGTATACCTAACCACTATTATTTACATATATAATTATCAACCTAAATAATAATAATTAGGCATCTAGTATGTTTAATTATTATTATTTACACTAATAATTATTAATTTAAATAATAGTCTTGTGGTATACAACATAGTTTCTGTTATCCATTTTAAAATTTGTTTTCTGTATCACAAAATTAGTAAGAAGGCTCGTGTGATTCGTTAAGAGATAATTATTATGAATATCAGACTCTAACCTAACAGAAATTGTTGAATTCATTTCCAGTGAAGATGATGTGGAGGAATTGTCAGTTTCCCATGACCTCTGTGTAGGTGGTGATTGTTTCATGATGTTGCAACATACAAATGCTATACATTCAGTGATCCCATATGTAAAGGTATGAACATGTCTACTGGCTGGCATGGATATTTCATTGATAAATTTTACGTTGATAATTTGTATTGTTCTCCACTACGACTGACCTTGATGAATCTATTGTAGGTTTTTGCAAGAGTTTCTCCTGAGCAGAAAGAACTCATATTGACAACTCTGAAGACAGTGGGAAGAATGACGTTAATGTGTGGAGATGGTACAAATGATGTTGGTGCTCTCAAACAAGTAGGGGATGGCGACCTTTCTCCTTTGCATCAAAAATTTTGCCAAGCAAAATACAGCTGATGTTTTTTCACCAATGACTAATTCAAAATTTTGAACAATTGCAGGCTCATGTTGGTGTAGCTCTTTTAAATGCAATCTCACCCACCCAATCATCCCAAAACTCTACGTTGGCACAATCATCCAATTCTGGCGGTAAAATACTAAATCTGGATGGATATTCCATTGTTCTATTTTATGCTTTAAGGTGATGCAATATTTAGTCTTACCGGATTTGTTGTAATTCTAAAATTTAGCAGCTAAACCCTCGAAATCAAGGAGATCCAAGGGTGGAGCACCTGATTCAGCTGGTCATTCTGGAAATTCCATTGCAATTGATGAAGGACAAGCAGGCAATGCATCCAGTAATCAGCCAGTGAGAAGTTTAGCATTGTCTGCTGGATCTCAAGCATCTCATGGTTCAACTAGCAACCGTCAACTTACTCCTGCAGAGAGACAAAGGCTAAAATTGAAAAAGATTATGGATGAGATGGGAGAGGAGGGAGATGGCAGAACTGCTCCCATAGTGAGGCTTGGGGATGCATCAATGGCCTCTCCTTTCACTGCTAAGCATGCATCGGTAAGGCCGACAACAGATATTATTCGGCAGGGACGCAGTACACTTGTTACAACTTTGCAGATGTTCAAGATACTGGGATTAAATTGCCTAGCAACTGCTTATGTATTAAGTGTTATGTATTTGGATGGAGTAAAGCTAGGTGATATGCAAGCCACCATCAGTGGCATTTTTACCGCAGCATTTTTCTTGTTCATTTCTCATGCTCGACCTCTGAACACACTTTCAACCCAGCGTCCACATCCAAATATATTTTGTGCTTATGTGTTATTTTCAGTTCTGGGGCAGTTTGCAATTCATATAACATTTCTTATCTCTTCCGTTAAAGAAGCAGAAAAGTATATGCCAGAAGAGTGTATTGAACCTGACTCGGAGTTTCATCCAAACTTAGTTAATACAGTCTCATACATGGCCAATATGATGATACAAGTGGCTACGTTTGCTGTAAATTACATGGGCCATCCTTTCAACCAAAGCATCAAGGAGAATAAACCTTTTTGCTATGCATTGACAGCTGCTGTTCTGTTTTTTACTGCCATCACCTCAGACATGTTCCGAAGCTTGAATGATTGGCTAAAGTTGGTTCCTCTCCCACAGCCCTTTGGAAGTAAGCTGCTTCTTTGGGCCATGCTTATGATGACTAGTTGCTTTATTTGGGAGCATCTTCTGCGATGGGTTTTCCCGGGTAGGATGCCTTCATGGAAGCGTAAGCAGCGCCGAATATCTTCCAGTCGGAAGAAAAACATCTAATTTCTGCTGTCACTCTTTCATAATTACAGAATTTATAGTCCGGAGTAACATTTGATTTTGAGGTCCTTTGATCTACATATTCAAAATTTTCTTGGGAGGTTATTTATTATAAACAGATGGCCGGTGTATTTGTACTCCATAACTTTAAAGGGCCTTGCTTGGCTATTTTGTCCGAAGAGGGAAACTCCTTTTCCACAGTTTCTTACCAGTAGTCATTATAGTCAAGTTTCAAATGCCTGATTGGGAGAGAGAGTCCCATTGTTTTGAAGGTAAGAAATGCTGCAAGCTTCTGGTTACTGCCATTATATTGCCCTTTACTTGGGCCACGTTGGCAAAGATTTTGAAGGAAATGAAACGAATGTTTCTTGGATAATTGTGAGAATGATCTTAAAACATGTTATGAGTGATACCACTCTCTTTACTCCCCTTGAAGTAGTATGTTCCCTTATTCACCTGGATTTATCTTTTATGTTTCTGAATCTTTTAAGACGAGTTACATGTGTGTATCTTCAAATTTGACGACTCAATTAACTTTTATCTTAAATTGTTTCGAAGTAATTTTTCTTAATTCTTCCATCATTCTCATAGCAAGGGTTATAGCAAGAAGCAAATAAAATGTATATTGTCTTGGGAAATGGGAGGGTGCTAGCGGTTCAACAGCCAGCCCATTGTTTCAGGATCCAATTGGCAGTTATCCTATTTTTGCAGCGCTGGAGTCCAATTTAGTTGGCCTAATATTGATCTTTACTAAATTTTTACAATCGACCTAATGTGTTATATCAACAAGATCAACAAATTCAGTGTATGGAGATATGATGAGGCTGCTGAGTTCATGTTACAGCTTGAATTTACTTAATAAGTAGATCCTGCATTTCTGGAATTGATTATGGTTAGTGTATAAGTACGCCAATTTATTTTCTGCATTACCATACAAAAGGATTAAGTTTAAGTTCTATTTAGATGTTACCATGTTCGAAACTGCCCTCGTTTATTTGATTTATGTTTTGTTATCTTGATCTTATATTCTTAGCAATGCAAAATCCACTAACCATGTTTTATGTTGGTGTTTTTTTGGGTTAATATCATGTAACATTAGTTATGGAAATTTCTTGATTTGATTGACTGACAGTATCAGAGTCTTTGGGGAATCTGCATAAGTAGGTGTACAAAACTCAATTTTGTATGGTATGTTGACGAATGACTTCATTTTATACAGAATTTGTCGTCAGACGTAAATCTCGTTTAACTTCAGAATCTAATTACACACCAACTTTGTTATCCCATTGGCTATGTGATATTGTGAACACAATGGAGTTCAATTAATGGTAGTTGTGATGTGTTCATAGAGGGCAAGGTGGACGTGGTACTCTTCATAGGGAAAAGAGGCACGCTTCATAAGGGAAAGCAAATATGGAAACATAAGATTTTAGAAGTGGAAGATATAGTTGAAACCTCGAATTAGAAGTGAATTAGAAGTGGAAGATAAAGTTGAAACCTCAGTCATTAAAATCTTTTAATTGAATCCAAAGGATGATTTTAACTTGATAAATCTCAACTAGAATATGTGACCAAATAACAAATCAGAAGCAATCATGGATCACAAAACTTGTAATATCAAATGGTGGCTTTTTGGGAGTTATACTAGCGTTGATTAACGCATTTTAAGCATCGTTGATTAACACATTTTAAGCATCATTGTAGGCCATGGGGTTGAGACATGTCTAAATATGACTTCATAAGATGATTGAACACTTGCAAATTGGATCGAGCATCAATGGTAAGTTTTCAAGTAAAGTTCTCTCTTTCCCCTTTTACTGAATGTAGCATTATGGAGTCATGCAAGAGTTAGAGGGTCTAGTAGGTTATAGGATCATCTTCTATTTAGACTATAGAAAGAGGCTCATTACAAAAGTACAATAATAATAATAATAATAATCTATTTTTAAGGTCACGGCCAAGCCACACCAAATTGGTGTATGAGACCCCCTTGTTTGTGGGACAAGGGACCCCCCTTCGTCTAGCGATTTCACTGGTAAAGTCTATAGAGATATACATACCCTACCCCCTTCTGGATTTGAACTTGTGACCTCTTAAGAGGAAACACATGTTCTTAACCATTAGGCCCACTCAGGTTATATACATCCTTTGGGAATATGCTATAGAAACAACAAATATTTTCTTAAGTAATTGCATTCCCTTCTAGGTTTTCTATGGCTTTATTTATTAGTTCATTACAAGGACTGTTACAAAAAGATAATATATATCTTTGGGAATGTGCAAGAGAAAAACCAAATATTTTTTTAACTAATTGCATCCCCTTCTAGGTTCTCCATTGTTTTTTTTTTTCCTCGGAAAAAGATCATAATTTCATTATGGTGTAACAAAATTACATACACAGATATGTACCCGTTATTACTTAACTGCTTACATATTTTCCAGCAAAAAAAGAAAAGCTGTTTGTCTCCCTTAGATGCTTGTACATACTACATACATCACTTACAATTTCTGTTACTCATTTTTGATCCTAAAATTTTTGTAGTCTTCTAAATAAGGTTCCATATTCATATACATTCCTTCCCTAGTTCAAAAAGTAATAAAATCCCAACAAAATATAGGGGCTCCTCTCATGCGAGGTATTCAAGATCCCATAGTCAATTATCGTGTCTTTCATGGAAGGGTTGATGGTACTATCCCTGTGATCCATCAAAAGTGTGCTCGGTAACGTGCCATAGACCATAGTCTAACAACGTGGCTTCCTTGGAAAGTTTGTCTGCCATTTGATTCCTTTCCCTGTAAATATGAGAAAAAGATATATTGTCAAATAAACTTTTGATACGGAGTACATCCTCTAGCAAAGGGAGCAAGCGCGAAATTTGGCATCTATATAT
>JZKD02S1667839.1:41163-72061 GCA_000966675.3 Picea glauca
GGGACCTCTAAGTTATGAATTTATTAACAAAACTAAGCTCTAAAAATTGACCATTGGTGTTGGAATGTTTGGGCTGACCAAGGTTCTACCTTAGGTTTCCAACAAAACCATGCAAACCATCGACCCTTCTGGAGACCAGAAGGAAACACTGCGCACATAGTGCACAATGAAGTCTCACCCGAGATGGCTTATGGGGGAATGCAAAACCCAAATGTCTACAGTCATGGAAGGAATGGTTCTCAAGGGGATGTTAGGAATGCATTCTACTTCAGATATATCAAATCTATCATTTCTTTAACCTTTAACATTCATTCTACATAACTAATCTAGTGCGCGCTGGAAAATAACTCTAATAGATTCATCTATTCGTTCATTCATTCAACATTAAGCATAGAAACACATAAAATAAACATTCCACACAATAACACATGTTTGACCGTGGTTCACCCCCCCTCGATTACGTCCACAAATATTCAGCTTCTTTATTATTCATCTTCAAGTCTCTGCGTTGTGCACATTACATAATAAGTTGGTGAGGCTGACTAGTGTCGCAACAAGCTCCACAACTTGCAACCTGACCCTCGGTTACAATCCATAAGTCTCCAAAACTGATTCAATATGAGCTCCACAACTCTCAACCAAAACTCACTAAAGACTCAAAACTCACTAAAGACTCAAAACTGAACTCTCATGACATATAATATATAGATGATCTCCTCAGATCTTACAATGCCTATTTATACTACCAAAAGTGGGTAAAAATCCTTTACATCATGGTCAAAACCCTAACCCTAAGTGGATTAGGTTTGTCCACATTTCAACCTCCTACGCACGGTTGGTCCACGATCCAACTGTTTCCTCATTGCACTGTCCTTTCTTCTTCCTTCGACTTTCCTCTTTCCTTGCACTGCTTTTCCTTCTTTCCTGGTGCACTACTTTTCCTTTTTTTCTGGTGCGAGCTCCAGCTGTCCTCCAAAATTGTTGCACATTTCCCCAAAACAGCCTACTCCAACAGGCCCCCAACATTTACCTGTGGCTCGTCCCGAGCCACTGAGATAGTGTTTGCCTCCTGCAATGACTTCTTCAGCGTATGAAATTTGCCTGTCAACTCTTGTACTTGTGTTTTTGCTTGCGCACTCCTTCCTGCAATATTTTCTAACAACTGCACTATTATGTGCTCCTTCAACACTTCTACACTCTCCAAGTGTAGCTTCTCTATCCCGCCCTTTTCTTCTTCCAACTCTATAATCATCGTTTTTTCCCCTTCCTACAATGTCTCCAACTGAGACTGCCTTAACTGCTTCTCCATCTAGATTGAATTCAACTTTGCCTGCAAGTTCTTCATCTTCTGCGCACTCTTCATCCTATCTAATATAGCCATTTTTTATGTCTGTGCTTCAAGTCCTGTACCGCAGTGCTTATGTTTCCCTCCTTTTAGTTTAATTCTTGAATCTTTACATCTTGCAATTCTGTCCACATCTGCATTGTATTGTTGTACAATTCTGCCATTCTGTTAATCTCCTCTGGAATGTTTTCTGTGTATTCTACAACTTGCTGTTCCCTTTGTGATTTGATCTCTGGTGGAGTGTTAGGGATCACCTTCTCTTCCAGGTCTATGATTTCATGTCTGTAACTTTCCATAGTCTGCACTATCTTTTGAATCTTCTCTTCTGTGATTAACTCCTTTGTTTGTGCGTTGTCTGGGATTGTCTTAAAGACTTCCTCAAACATTTGTTCTATTTTCTCCGCACAATGTTTTTCTTCAATCCTCTCAAGCTGCACTTAGTTGAGGGCTATCTCTAGTATCCCATTTACCTCCTTGGCTGTCTCTAATTTGGTCACATCTGTCTTGACCCTTGATTGAACTTCATGCACGACATTAATATGTAACTTGTATAATGCTTTGGTTGGAATCTTGGACAACACAAAGTCCAACTGCTCTATATCCTTAAGAGTTTCTGCGTTGTGTCCTTGTCTATTTGTCTCATACCTTGGTTGATTTGGAAAGTCTCACTTCCCATTGTTGTTGTCTGTATTGTCTCCTTTTCTTCATAGGTTTTCTCCTGCCGCGTTGTGCCTTTTTTCTGTGCTAAATTGATCTGTAGAATTTCCAAAACTTCTTTAACCTCCATCAACTTTTTCATCAGTTCTTCTCTTTGTGACTCCGCGACATATAATGCTTCTTCTCCTCGATCATGTACTTTGTTTGCCACCAATTCTGCATCATCCTTAGTTATTGTAAGTTGAGGGCTCTCCTTGTGCGCCCTCATCTTCTTGCGCTGTCCTCCTATCTTTGTCATTGATATTCTCTTTGGTGTTGTATTTGTCTGTGTGGGGTTATTCACCTCTGGTAGGTCTCCACTTTCTGCCTCCCATCTAGGGATGTTATGATTTTTATGATCTTCCCCGTTTGGTCCTTCTTCGTGCTCAATTTCTAGTAACGAGGCCCTAGGTACTGTTTCCTTATTCCTCTTCTTCTTTATTGTCGCCTCACTTTCTATTGGTTGAGTGCACTGTGATTATTTCCTGGTATTTGTTGATGGACTACTTGATTGTCCAGTTCCTACGTGTTCCTTACCCTTTGTTCCTTTCTTGTCAGCCACTGGTACCTTCCATTGATCCGACCATTCCCCTATCACCCATTGTACTTCTTTTGTTGTGATACAATACTGCATCTTCAACCATTTCTTCTTAGGGTCTCTCCTTGCTTGTATCCACATACCGTTCCTAGATGCTTTGAAATTTTCAATCCCTTCATTCTCCTTCACCACTTCTGGTGAGATCCTCCACGTGTATTCTATCTTTTCCTACATCTCCTCAAGATACATGCCAAAAATGCTGGCATTAGCTTTCCTCTTCTTAGGATCCGCATTGTGCCACATGGTTATATACCTTGCTAAGCGACACTTTCCTCTCTTGTCATAGAAGGTTGAGTATTTCGATTTTTCCCATGCCACTAAGGCTATCAAAATAAGCAACCAATAATAATGGAACTCTATCCCAGAATCTTGCGCATCTCGACAATCCTCCAAAAATAGGTTTAGCAAGTCTGATGCCCAACTGAGTACTATCCCCTTCGCGCACTACGCGACTGCTTCTACCACTCTTGTTGGTGCCTCTTCCTTGAAACATTTTCTTAGTAACTTGCAAGCCATCAACTTTGTCGCGAATCTTATGGCTGGTTCATTTATGTTTTTGATAATCATGGCTCTGTTTCCTCTGTCAGTGCCAAATTGGGATTTTACTTCCTCTACAATTATATTTTCCTTCGTCTTGTCATCTAAGTACTGTTCTGGCTTCACCCCATCTATTGGAATCCCTGTTAATCTTTGCAATTAGGTCTACATCAATTGGGACATGCTTGTCCATCCACAAAAATCCTTTGTGTACTCTCGCCGGTAGTTGCTTCACGCAGGCATTGACATCATTCCCCTTGCCAAAGTGTGGGATTTCCAACAAATTCATGATTCCAGAGTTATAAATCCCTACTATCCATTTCTTGGGATATAATATGGAGTCTCCTAATGGGCCCTTTTCTTTTCTCTCCATATAAATTACCAGTGCAAGCTCAAGAAATTTAGCCACCTATGTGACATTGTGATCTGCATACCTCAGTTTGGGAACAAATCCCAACATGTCCTCTACAAATATTACTGATTCTAGAATTTGGGGAAATGACAACGAAACCTGATTTTGTGTGTGCGCTACTGTTACTGTTGGATTTGTTTTCTTCTGTGATGGCCTTGCTGTCTCGTTCTGTATTTCTTCTTCCGTGTCCTGATCTGCGTCGCTGTCATGCTTGTCTGTAATATCCTCGACCTATGGGGGTTGTTCTGCCCTAGGGGTTTGCAATGCCTTGGGTTCATCCGATTATGTGTGCTCATCATCTTCTTCATTTTATTCTCCATGTGTGTGCACCGCTCCTAGTTTTGCTATGTTAAGGTTTTCTTCTGCGCTAGGGTTTCGACTTTTCTCCGCCTAGTTTACCGTTGTTGCTTCTTCCTCTGGGTTCTATGCTCCTTGATCAACTCCAGACTAATTGACTCACTCACTGGAGATGTGATCTCATCCACATCTACCACTCCTGTCGCATCCTCCGTTGGTTTGTTGGCGCTTCTTGTCCTTCTTGGGAACTGGCTGGGTGCTCCGAACTTCGGTGGTGTCATTTTTCTAGCTTGAGTAAAACTCGTTGTAAATCTAGGTTGGAATCTTCACATTTTCTTACACAATCGCATCATGTTTTCTCCTTTTCTCTTGTTTTCTCAAACTCACATTAAGTGTTTGCCTTTTCGTGCTTTTCCCCTTTTATAAACTCTGTCATAAATGCACCTTACTTTGCTGGTCACCGATGTTTCTTTTTCCGACCACTTTCCGTCTTGGCGCATTGCGTTCACCTTTTACTGTCGCACAGTGTCTTCAGGTTCTGTCATACCACTTAATAACTTCTGTTGCACGCTGTATCATTCAACTATCTGTCTACCCTTTTATCTATCTACTACATATTTTTGTCTTTTTCTTGTTTTTCCTATTTTTTCTTCCTTTTTCTTGTTTTAACTCCTACTATATACAATATGTACAATTCTAATTCTCTGCATTGCAACTACTGACGGTGGCTGGGTCGACTGTCCCTATATAGTTTCAGTCGACTACCATTCACCAAACCTTGAATCTCCTTTCCTATTAAATCCCAGAGCTACACAACACCTCCATCTGTGACAAACTTTATCTCATATGGTCCTAGCCAATGCATTTTGAATTTCCCTAGGTGCTATAAATATTTATTGTCATAGTAGAGAAATATATCTCTTTCCTTAAAGTTCTTCTTATTAATGTGATTATCATGCCAAGCTTTATCTTTTGCTTTTTGTACTTCCTGGTGGAAACCAACTATAATCCCGTTTTCTTCCAGTTCCATAAGTTGAGCCAATCTTTCCTGCACTGCGTCTCTTTCTTGAACTCCACCTCTTGAGTTGTGCCCCTTTTTTGAGATGTGCCTCTTTCTTGAGTTGCGCCTCTTTCTTGAGATGTGCCTCTTTTTGTCATGTTTATCAACCTTTGTATTAACTTTCTGTTTATGCACTGGATTCAACCTGTAAGGTCTCTGTTTGATTGGTCTGGCATCTGGTCTTAGAGGAATCTTCATCTCTCCAATTTCTCCTACTACCCCTTTCATTTATGAAAATGTTGCTGGAAATAAGTCATTATACTCGCGCAATAAATCTATTATGCTTTCCATTGTCTGGTTTTCCCAATAATCACCAATGCTTGCAATCTTCAGACTCTCCTATGTTCCGATATTAATTTTCTTGATCTTCAGTGGTGCAACATATTCTTCTGACTCTAATTTTGGTCCTTCTACTTCTCTTTCTCCTTCTACTTTTGTGATCTGAATATCGCACATGTTTTCTTTTGCTGGATCATCTTCTGCGACGTGATAACAATGTAGCAACTGTGTGACTGTCTTCCGATTCTAATTATGATAAGCTGTGACAATTTCAAATTCAGGCTCTTCAAATATTCTGTCTCTTACTACCTTCAGTGGTGTATCCACCATTGGATTCTCATGCTCAAATTCAAATGTAATAATAAAGTTCTGATGCATTTCCTCCCAATTGGAAGTTCCTCTGCGCAGTTCTAATTTTTTATACCAGTTATTTGGGATGCCTTCCAATGTATGAATAGAATGATGTCCATTCCTCTGGTGGTACCAATCTCCATTGGACCTTGCACCTTTCTATATGTTCTCTGGGTTGTCTAATCCCATCATACTTCTCCAAGTATCTATTCTCCTGCTCTGCGCCAAATCTAATGCGCAATAGTCTCTTGCAATGATACCAATTATTAATATTCTCTTTATGAGCACCCCACCAATGTGGTGGTGTTTCTTTCAATGCCATATCTAAGAATAATAATCTTTGATTTTCCATAACATGTAGCTCAAAATTTCTTAAAAATTATTCCAAATAATTCTAACCATGAAAAGTAAGAGGTTCTCTTACCTCTGAACCAATCCATCGTAGTGTATGGGTCATTCTGGCGCATCTTCTTGTAGAAATCTCATGTAATCGCTGCTGCCAATTCTCCAGTCTTGTGTCATAATTAGAAGCACACGAACTAATGCTTCTCCAGCTCAACATTCCTTTTGTAGTGGGGTTAATGTAGTATTATTCTCACCGATAGTTCTGTAAAATTGATTCACCTCGTCTGTGATGAAATTTTCTGTCCCAGGTTCAATGTATCTTCTACCTTCTGAGAGATCCAAGGGTGATATAAATCTGTATTCTCATGCTTCAAAGATCATCTTCCTAGTCTTAAAATTGATAATAGCCTGATTATCAAACCCCCAATCCAGTCCCAACAATGCTCGATAAGGTTGAGTATTGTCTATTATATCAATCACTTCAAAGTCTGCCATGGTGCACAAACCATATAGATCTACTGATATCCCCTTCAATCTACTAATTGACACCACTCTATGATGATATGATAACTTCAACTGAATAGGTGAATATCCTAGTGTGGGTTCCCCCATAGCTTCCCATGTCTTCTTAGGTAGCACATTAAATTCAGACCCCAAATCTAGTATGACATCCCCCATATTGAAGTCGCCATTGTTTGCATTCAACCTAAATTCCCTATTTGTCCTTATCTTCTTACAAACTTGATTGGATCTCTTCTGTTCTAGTTTCATCTCTTCTCCAAAATTTCACTTTTCTAATAGAGTTTGTAACACTTGTAGAGATGTCTTATCATTCAAAAACTTTAAACAAGACCCCGAAAAGTTTCTAAAATTACTTACTTGTTTTGAAGTCTGATCTCTGCCAGTCTAATCAAATAGGTGAGGCATGCCATAGAATTGTATATCATCTCATGGCTTTGTTCTTGAAGTAGACACAATATTCTTCTTCAAAATCTCATGTCTAGCCTACTTGAAGATCTCATTTTCCTTGCGTGCATCAAAATGTTGTTTAGGTGCTGCATTATTTCTTACCCACTGATGTAGATCCTGGTTCTGCTTTGCTGCATCTACTCCTGTCTAGGTTCCACCTCTAGTAACTATAATGATCTTCTTCCCATCATCTTCTCTAGTTTCCACAACAATCCATTGAAAATTCTGATTATTCTGGTTCCTCTTTCCCTGTATCTTTATCAAAAGTGTTGGACAATCTTCTATATCATGGTCTACTACGCGACAATACGTACATGTCACAGGTGGATGTGGAAAATATCTTTCATAGTGCCCAAGTTTCTGATAATTATGACATGTTACCGATTCTCTATCTCTTCCAAATCCTCTTCCTCCACAACCTCCTCCTCTGAAGCCTCCTTTGTTACCTTGATTATATGTGTGCAATGTATTGTACTGGGGTACGTGATTATACTGCGGTTGCACATTATTATACTGTGGTGGTGGTCCAAATTGCTATGCGTTATTATACTATGGTGGTGCTGTAAATTGCTGTGCAGGTTGTCCTGTCATCAATTCATCCTGCACCCTATATGAATATGAAGTCCTCTCGTTCATTATCTCCAAAGTTCTACAATCCTCATCTTCATGTCCAATTGAATTGCAAAAATTACAAAACGTAGTCTTGGGAACTGTTTGATACATATGCATCATGGGAAAATGATAAGGATAATGTCCATGCATTCTACATATTTCACACCATGGTCCTCCTGTGGGTAAATGATTCGAAAATATTTCTCCCAAGTACTGCGCAAACGTTGGGCACTTATACTTATGATGTCCTTCTATTCTGCATAATGTACACCCGACAACTTCCCTTTTCTACATTCCCTTATTCTGATTCAATTGAAATCTTAGATTCTTCAGATATTCTCTCAATTCTTCCATAGTTGGATCTGTATGTGTATACTTATTTTCCTCTAACTACAAGGCTAGTTGCAGAGCCTCAGCCTGAGTCTATAATTTCTGCTGCTTCAATGGATACTTAAGATGTGGTAATAATGAATTAACAAATAAGTTCCCATGATACATATCTGTGATAGGGTACTTCAACTTACATTTCAACCTTTTGAACTTTTGATCAATCTCACACACTAACTCTCCTGGATTTTGCTTGATCTCTATCATCACATTCATGAACTGATCCTCTGAACTAGGTCGCTGAAATTCATTAATTAACGCCTTCTTCACATCTACGACGATTGTAGGCTCTCCTCGTGGGCTACTTACTGCAAGGTCCATATACTAATCTAGTGCACGGTCTTTGAATGTAATGGCCAACTGCACAACTTTTGTATCTTCATCTATAATCTTCTTAGCTGCCCATATCTTCTCACAAATAAACAAATGCTTCTCTAGGCTCTCTGACCCTTCTCCATGAAACTCAGTTAACCTAATAGTTGGATCTGTTCCTGCCATTGTGAAGTTTGTTGTACTACCACCTTCACGTAGTGTAGATAATTTATTGTTGCCAGTTGAAATTGTACTTCCACTTGAATTGGACCCTCGTCCCACTAAAATTCTTCTACTACTAATCACTTCTTGGCTAACCAGTTCCTTTTCTTCAGATGTCTTAGTCGCATATGGGGTCGTGGGTTCCACACTAATTCTTATCTCGAATGAAGAGCCTTCTTCTGTGCTGGAACCTTGATCTATGGTTTTTCTCTCATATGTGGCGCGCATGACTTCCTGAATATTCCCCATCATAAAACGATCCTCTACCTCCTCCACATCACTGTCCAAGCCCTCCAGCTCGACTACTTCCCTCTTCTTACTATTGATCATATACTGGTAAGGTTGTCCACTGCACATCACTCCCACTTTTCTCAATATCTCCTTGGTCTGTTACTCATCCATCATAATGGGGTCCATTGCTTCCTTATTCTGGCCTCTCTCTAGAGCCCTCTCCATATCTCAAAACGTCCTTAGTGTTTCCCCTAGTCTCCCCATGCATGCAAAGTGATTTAGTTTTCTAACTCCATTGTCATCACACCTTTATCATGCAATACAATCTTGATCGACGTGTAAAGTGACCTAATGTACCTTCCTCTTGGTCCCTTTAGAAACTCCTTCTCTTCAACAATATATGACTTTGCAGTGTCGACTGCAAACTTAGTAATAAAACCTGCAATAATATCGTCTAACCAAAAATCCACTGCATGCGTAAATTTATTATCGACTCTTTCCAACTAGACAATATTCTCAATAGTCCACTCTACTGGTCTTACTCGGTTAGTGGGATGAGTATCCTTCAAACTCAATATCCACTCTTGCAACGATTTTAGGAAATAAAATAAAAATGCCTCATGCAAATCAATAAACACATACCTGTCCAAATACTGGCGCAGAACTTCTATTATCGTTCTGTGAAACTTGAGCTGTTTTGTTTCCAACCATCTTTTAATCTCCTGCTTAGTAGGGTTCCATAACCTGGACATCCCCTTCCACCATTGCAATCTCTTCACTGTCCTTCTCATAAAATCCCTTCCAAGTTGTTCTTCTGAGTTCCATCTAGAAACAAAACCATTTGTTGGAATGTCTGGGCCGACCCGGGTTCTACCTTAGGTTTCCAACAAAACCCTCCAAACCATCAACCCTTCTAGAGACTAGAAGGAAACCCTACGCACATAGTGCACAATGAAGTACACCCAATATGGCTTATGGGGGACTGCAAGACCCAGATGTATACAATCATGGAAGGGATGGTGCTCATGGGGATGTTAGGCAAGTATTCTACTTTAGATATATCAAATCTATCATTTCTTTAGCCCTTAACATTCATTCTGCATAACTAATCTAGTGCGTGTTGTAAATTAACTCTAATAGATTCATGCATTCATTCATTCATTCAACATTAATCATAACAACACATAAATGAAACATTCCACACAATAACACATGTTTTATCGTAGTTCACCCCCTGGGCTACATCCACAAAGATTTGGATTCTTTATTATTCATCTTCAAGTCTCTACGCTACGTGCATTACGTAATAAGTTGGTGAGGCTGACTAGAGTCACACCAATATCCATAACTTGTGACTTGACCCTCAATTACAATCCATAAGTCTCCAAAAATGACTCAATATGAGCTCCACATCTCTCAACCAAAACTAATGACTGTGACTCAAAACTCACTCAAGACTCAAAACTAAACTCTCATGACATAGAATAGATAGATGACCTCCTCATATCTTACAATGCTTATTTATACTACCAAAAGTGGGTAAAAAACCTTTACATCATGACCAAAACCCTAACTCTAAGTGGATTAGGTTTGTCCACATTTCAACCTCTTACACAGTTGGTCCACGATCCAACCGTTTCCTCATCGCACTATCCTTTATTCTTCCTTTAAATTTATTCTTTCCTAGCATTACTTTTCCTTCTTTCCTGGCACACTGCTTTTCCTTATTTCCAGGCGCACTGCTTTTCCTTCTTTTCTGGCGCGCGCTCCAACTGTCCTCCAAAATTACTGTGCATTTCCCCAAAATAGCCTGCTCCAACAACTGGTCAATTTGGAACACTAAGAGTACTACAAACATTTTGATACTAACAATATTGTACACTCTATGACACTATGGTCAACGCAGAGGTTGAGGTGCCTCTCATCGTTGAGCTACCACCACCCTCCGCTTGGTAACTTGCATGCGCTTCACTATGGAGAGGCATTGGGTTTAAACTTGCTTAGAATGGCCATCCTTATCCCGATTGTAGATTCAGGTCATCATAGGGCCCAACCACAAAGTCAACAGTTGAATTTAGTGTTGATCCCTTTGATGAACTAAGTCTAGAATCAGGTTACAGTGAAGGGATTAGAATCACTATTGCTTCATAAAAAATTCTTTGTAAATTGGGCATGAAGTTTGCACTGTTGAGTAGCATATCATCTTCTTATTTCCATGGTGACATGCATTCACCTTTTGCAAGATTTGATTTCCCTAGTGACTTGCATGCATTATTTGCAATCTCCCTGAGGTTTGTACGGTGCCCAATTGTGTAGGGACATTAGGTTTAAACATGATTTGGATGGCTGCTGATCCATAAAATATACTTTCTAAATTGGACATGAAGTTTGTGCCCTTGAACAAGAGATCATTTTCTGATTTGTAGTTTTGGTGCTCCCATACATTAAGGGGAATCTATTGCCTTGAGTGAACATACCATTGCCCTTCCATACATTAATGGGAATCTATTTCTTTGACTCAACATATCATCATCTAATCTGTAGTTCTAGTGCTTCCATACATTAAGAAGAATCTATTGAATTGAATCAAGATGGTGGGGATTGTACTTCCACCAATTGTGTAATCTCCTCATTTTGTGTTGTCCTTTTTCACTACATGTAAGTGTCCAATTCAAAATTTGCATTCGTTTCATTAAGTCATTAGTAAATTACAAATAGTCAATAACTCAAGTTCGTTAAATAATTATAAGAGATATATAGACATAAGTATATACCTTGGCATTTGTTCATGGAGACCTTCACCAAAATGATTGAATGCAACTATTACCTTCATCATTTGTCCTCGGGATCATTGTTACTATAACCCAATAGCATCACCTACAAGGAGACCAATGCATGTTATCATTGTCAATCTACAAGAAGATTAAATCAAAAGGGAGTTTAATTAATGAATTATTTAATGTTAATTGAGTGAATCTAAGCTCATCACTAGATCCTAATGGACATAAGAAAACATTGTTGTCTATTTCATACTACTGCGGTGATTCATTGTAGTTTGTTTCACATTTTTGGAAATTTATATTGGACGATATGGATATTTCCACAATTAATTAGAGTTGTTAAGGTTATATCCTCCTTTTTAAACCAAGTTGGATAAATTTTAAACTATTTCATGATTTGACTATCCTTGTTTTAGATGTAATGTTTTGCTTGTTAGATACCCAATCCTAAGAATTATGGTGTATTGTAAATATTATTATTATTCATTTAGGATAAATATGAAGATTCATACATGAATAAGAATAATCATCACAACTCTTGGAAGATGAAACCAAAGCTCATATCTCAATGTATTTATGTGTCTCTCATTAATAAAATTATTCGAATCTGTAGTTATTCAAGGCCTGTTAATGGTATCAAAGCCTTGGTGTTTTTAGATAAATTCATGATCTTTCCCACTGGTTTCTTCCTTTTTCAACATTTTGTTTTTTGCATACTCTCTAGAGCTGCTTCCTTTCTCCGTTAGAAGAAAAATATATGTTTATATTTGCATGGTTTTCTAGGTTGGACACATGCCTGTTCTTGGTGACCACTGTGCACTCACCTAACAACACTCTATATGGTCATATCGTCTCTAACACTCAGGGAAATCATTTAAACTTCCCATCGTCAACAATACTACTATTGTTGTCATAGGAACCATGGGAGGGACATTGTCAATCGACATATGAAGTTGTAACGATGTAGAGTTGGAGAATACACAAAGATTAGAAATGTACGATTCATATTCAAAGCTGTGGAGGATAGTAGGACACCTTCCACACAATTTACAAGCAACCATGTCGTTGTTAAGAAAAAAATATGATTTTTTTCAGGTTTTTTTAAAGAAGTAAGCCATACAATGCAATGGGTTCCAATGATGGCACATGAGAAACCCTAAACCTAATCCAACTATCATGTCCAACTATACCTTTCTTCATGGAAACTGTAAACTACCAATTTGTTGTTCTTGCATATGAAGCAACCTCATTGGGAGACAAATCAACACATCTTCGCTTGTTATTTTCATGCTATTTGTGTAGGAGGTGAACCAACACATCTATGCATGCTATACCCGACTCACATGAATGTGTGGGTATAACTTGAGTACAGTGAAATCACATCCATTTTCATCCTAACATGGATATTGGAATACCTTAATTCCTAGCAGAGCCTTAAATTAATGGTCACTGGTTGTATGGACATTGAGAATACACCTTAAAGTTTCAATATAGTCTATGGAGAGAGCTAATTCTTTAGCTTTCAATGCCTTCTCTGTGGTTTGAACTCGCGACTCACCAAGATGCTTGAATATATACTCTCTTTACGTTGCTTTTGAATTTATTTAGCTTTCACAATTGTTGGGAGCTGTGATGGATTTGGTTTTCAAGATAAAATATAAAATTTCTCTGAGGAGATTCAATATGTATACAAGGGAATATGTCAGTCTAAACCTCTCCCTGGCTGGGTTGAGATCTAAAATCTATGAGATTTTCCAATTTCATCCATATGCACAATTTGATATAACATATGTGGATGAAGTCAATGATATTGTAACTATCACAAACATCAATGATATTCTTGATGTCTTGCATCAAGGTTTAAATCCTTTGTGCTCAGAAGTGTGTCTGATCAGTTAGAATAATAGGGCCATAGAAAAACAAACTCAAAGACAACAAACCATAGGAATTTTTCAATACCCAAGAATATACTTCAACTCATTGGAGACACTGTGTGCCTTGATAAAAAAGGGAAGAACCAATCATATGATTCTTCCGGAGGAGAAGGTAGTAAGAGAGGACGTGAAAAGAAGTATTTTAGAGACAAGGGGTAGGAATAATCAGGGTGAGAGATCTAATCTTCACCGTGTTCATTGTGGAAAGAATGGACATGATGAAAATACATATAAGATCCCATGGGAGAAGATAAAAGAACAATAGGAACAACAAGAAGAAAAATGTAAAGCTCCTGAATCTACCCATTTTGTTATTTCCCATTGAAGTATTGGCATAAATGAAGATTTGTTCAAAACTTCATTTGCTTCTTAGAGAGATGCATGATTGCTTGACACTGATGCTACTTTCCACATGATTTTGTAGAGAGAATTCTTTGAGGAATTGAATGGAAATGTAGAGGGTGCAATATACTTTGTAGATAGATATAGTACCAAACCTATGGGAATTGGCACCATCAGGCTCAAATTGTCTAGATTCCCAGATTTTATTTTGCATGATGTTCTCTATCTTCCCGAGTTGCGAAGGAACTTGCTGTCTCTTGTGCACATTTGAAAACAATTCCATACTATTCACATGTTTGATGGAAAAGTTGAAATAATGAGGTCTTTTGACAACTTTGTCATCATGACATGATGTGAAGATGAGAGACTGTTGAAGCTGAAAGGGACATTTGCACAGACACATAATTTTTCATACCTCTCTCACCATGATGAAGGTACATTTTCATCTAGTCTTTTGTGGCATGCTATATTTGGTCACATCAATTATCATAGTCTTCATATGTTGAATAAAAATGGTGTTTCTGGTTTTCCTACCATTCTAAGGAATTTGAAGCAATGTGACATATCCTTGGAAAAAACAACAAAAATCCTTTTCATGATTCCACTTCGAGAGCATGTAGAAAGCTAGAGTTGATACACTTTGATTTGTGTGGAACCATGCATGTTGCATATGATTTTGGTAATAAATGTATCATGAATTCTATTGATGATTACACTAGGATGTGTTGTGCTTATTTCTTGAAACATAAATCTCAAGCATTTATAACATTTAAAAATTTTCAAGTATGGATTGAAAATGAAGCACAATCTCTATTGGCACTCTTCGTACCGATAATGGAGGGGAATATACTTCTAATGAGTTTAAAAACTATCTTTTCCAAGATGGGATTAAGCATCAAACCACTCTTCCATACTATCCTTAGTATGATGGTGTAGTAAAAGGAATGAACAAGACATTCTTGAATATGGTACGTTCCATGCTATTTTCCAAGAATGTAAAGTTGATATTTTGGGCTGTTATAGTTTTGTGTGCAGTGTATTTGAGAAATATAAGTCTATCTCATGCTATTGAGAATGAGAATCCTTATGAAATGTGGTGTGACCGCATTCCTTCGGTGAGGCATCTTGATGTTTCTGGTTCCACTTGTTATGCCTTAATTCCTAAGGATCAAAGAAACAAACTAGGTGCAAAAGGAGTTGAAATAGAATCTTCTTGGGGTACTCAAATACCACCAAGACATATTGTCCTTACGATAAGGTAAATAAAAAGTTCATTCTTTCTAGAGATGTGTTTTTTCTTGAATCCACTAAAATTGATAGGATTGTTGAGTGACTGCTTGATCATCTTGATAGATTTACCCATATAAAGACATATCATGAGTTTGATAATGAGATTCCACATCTTGAAGGGGGGATCTCTACCTGGATCAATTTTTGGAATCTGTTTTTGAAGTGCCAACTCCCCCTCATGTAGAAGATCTAGCTATTTCATCATAACAAGAGGTTCATTGGATGATGTGATTGAGAGGATTGAAAGGTTGAATCTTGATGGGAATGCAACACCATCTCAATTAGTTGAGGAACGTGGACCATCACAGAAAATTCCAAAGTGCGTTATGAAGATACTTGAGAGTATTCATCCTATTGATGCTGGAAATATAGGAGCTAGAAGTTCAACAAGACATGATGATGGAGGTGATATAGATGATTAAGATTATGATGATGTCAATGACATGGAAGTTTCATATAATTGTGAATTGAATTTACCTACTAAATTTAAACCAACTTCCTTTGAAGAAGATATTTCTCACGATGAGTGGAAAGAAGCTATGCAGAAGGATTATGATTCTCTCATCAAGATTGGGACATGGAAGTTGGTGGATCCTCCATTTGGAAGAAAACCAATTGGTTGCAAGTGGGTCTAAAAGGACACGTACAAATCAAATGGTTCACTTGAAAAGTACAAGGTGAGGCTTGTGGTGAAAGGATATCCATAGAAGGAAGGAATAGACTATGCAACAAAATTGGATAACATTCATTCTTTTTTGGATTTGGCAACATAGAATAGGTAAAATATTTATCACATGGATGTGAAGACAACTTTCTTGAATGGATATTTGAAAGAGAATATCTACATGTATCAAGCGAAATGATTTGTTGTGAAGGGTCAAGAACACGAGGTATGGAATCTTATCAATTCTTTTTATGGCTTAAAGTAAGCACTTCGCGCGTGGTATGCAAAGATAGCCGAGCATGTTTTGAAGATCAATTTTAAGTACTTTAATCTTGATGCTACAACTTTGTTTGTCAAAAAAGGTGGCAAAAATGTTGTATATCTTGTGGTGTATGTAGATGAACTTTTGATAACATGGAACAATGAAGCATACATTGCATCCATAACGAAATAATTGGAGAAGAATATTGAGATAATAGACATGGTACATCTTCACTACTACTTGGATATTGAAGTAACTTAGAATCCAAGGTATATATTCATCTCCCAAAAGAAGTACATTGGAGAGTTGTTGAATAAATTTGGGATGGTTGATTGCAATCCTATCTCTACTCCAACAGAGAAAAAATTGAAGCTAACATCAAAAGAAAGAAATGAATTTGAGGATGCAATTAAATATAGACAACTTGTGGGGAATATCATCTAACTTGCCACTACTAGACCATATATTTCATTTTCAATTGGTATCTTTTCTATGTTCATGCAAAAACAAGCTTGTGAAGGATATTGGTGCGCTGCAAAGAGAGTTGTAAGGTACTCGAAGGGAACTCAAGATTTTGGGTTCAAATAATCTAAGGTGGAGGACTTTAAACTAGTTGGATATATATATATATTTAGATTTTGATGGGGATAAAGAGAATGGAGTGTCTACTTCAAGATACCTCATGAGTCTTGGATCAACAACCAACTCTTGGAGATCGCACAAACAACTTGTTCTAGCAGATTCCACTACAGAGGCAAAGTATGTGGTTGTTGCAGATGCAATAAATGAGATTGTGTGGCTTATGGAGATACTAGACGGTTTGTAGAAAAAAATGTGAATGCTACTCCACTTTTAATTGACAACACTTCTGCAATCAAATTGGCCAAGAATCCTAGATTCCATGATCAAACAGAGCACACCAACACGAAGTACCGTTTTATTTTACATCACGTAGAGGCCAGGACCATTCATTTGACACATTGTTCCGCAAGTGAGCAAATTGTAGACATCTTCACCAAAGCGCTTGGAAGAGAAAATTTTGAAAAGTTCATAAAGATGCTTGGACTCATAAACACCCATTCAGATCAAGGGGAAAATGTTAGGTACCTAATCCTAGGGATTATGGTGTATTTTAAATATTGTTTTATTCATTTAGGAGAATATGAAAAGTTGTATGTGAATAGGAATAGTCATCAGACCTAAAGAGGGAACTAAAGGTCACATCTCAATGTGGCTCTCATTAATAAAATTATTCAAACCTAGAGTTATTCATTCAAGCCATGTCATGTTACAATCTAGTTGGATATAAATAATTACACTCATGTATATAATAATAAAAAATCTAATAATTTGTTTTGTCAATAATAATCATAACAATGGTTATGCCGATAAGTGTCTCGATGGATTAATCAACCTTTTAATTACAAACTCTCATCTTATGGTTATCAATTAAAGATGTTGGCATATTTTCGTAGTTATCCCCAAATCAATAAATAGGATTAATATGCATAACTTCCTTACATTTATAAATGCATCAATTAACATGTTTATTTCTCCACATTTACTTTGGATTAAAAAATTACTAAGCTAGCTTAACTTATACAAAATATACTTATACAAATACAAATAAAAAAGTATACTTATACAAATACAGCTGAGGTTAGGTAAATTTTAACATTTATATCTAAATTAACTTTTTACATTTTAAAACTTGGCACATATAGTTACAATTACGTTTGAGAACCTAAAAATATTGGTACATTTTTACTATTAACTTTTTACATTTTGGTTACATTCAACAAACCTAGCGTGTGGTTACATTTCACGACCTCCCAAGTTATGAAATCATTAGGATCTCACGACGTTTCAAGACGTGGAATTTGGTTAATTAGGCTCTGTCTGCACCACAAACTGGCTTGTGGTAAAGTTGGCGTGTGGTTACTGGCCTTTGGTTAATTAGCCACTGTTTGCGCTACAACGTGGATGTGGTTAAGTTTTCAAATTATTAGGCCGTTAAGATGAGTGAGAAAAAATGGGTTGTGTTGAGATTTTGATGACCGTGTATATAATACTTAAATATTACTTATTCTGTTGAGCCGACTTGTCTTCCAGAGTTTTCATACATTTGTTTAGGTTTTCTCTTGCTTCTAAAATAGAATATATTCTAGTCAAAAATTTATCCATAAAAGTTAATACTTCCAAAACATCAACATCTAAAACATAATAATAAACCCCGAAAATCATCAACTACTTTTATATTTTGCACTTAATCATGAAAATCCTTAACTACTTTTATATTTTGCTCATAAAAATAATCCCTCACACTCAACTACTTTTATATTTTGCGCAAAACTAAGTAGAAACCTAAGCACATGGTTTATTCTGTTGAGAAGTAGATTATGAAAATATTTGCTTCAACTAATTGTAATTGGAGTTCGGGCAGGCTTACAATTAGAATGTGAGTATCCTTGGTTTCAATGATTGCAACGGTAAGTTCGTTTCGTGGTATTAATTTTGGAAAGTTTAATGTTGATTGCACCGGTAGATTAGTTTCGTGGTAGTTGGATTGTGTCCACACAATGAAAGGTTTTAAGAGTTTAATTCCCAACAAAATATAAGTTGAATTTATCTAAATATCAAAATTTACGTCATAAAGTATCTAGATATTTAAAATGACCAGATTAAAAAGATTAAAAAGTTATTAAAATGACAAAACTTGTGTCATGATCTAAAATGACCAAGTTAAAGGATACCTTGATAAAGATTACAATTTAATATTAAAAAAAAAACATTAATAATGGATATTTTAGTATTAATAATGAGTATTTTAGAAAGAATCTTTCTTAGTAAGGGGATATCGACCTACACAACAGACCTACAAACAATAAATAATAACACAATATAATATAATATACAATAGATTTGCACATTGGTTTCTTTTGTTGTAGAATATACAATACAATATAACACTTTTATTTGTGTTGTGTTGATTATACATACTAGACCTGCACATTGGTTACTATAAACAATAAACAATAGAACAATATAATAGATTAGCACAATATAAACAATTACATTTAAGTAAAAGTGGTTGAGATAGGTGGATGGACACCATTTGTTATAAAATGTGGAAAATGAGGTCATTATTGTGTTTAAAAATTGTTAAGAAGAAAATTTGTACTCTTTGTTTTTAAATACAATAAAGACACCATTTTCCACGTTTTAAAACTAATGGCACCAAGTATATCAACAGATTTTACTTAAATGTGGTTGTGCTAGTAATAACCATCTTAGACACTACATATTTTAAATAATCAAAAGCTTATTTGTTTGTTTTTTCTTAATCTTTTGAGTAATTAATGAATAGGAAACTAAACTAGAAAGCATGAATAAAACAATCCATCATTATGCCGGTTCATTTCCACGAAGTAATCCATTGTGAGTGAATTAGAAGAACAAAATGCATTGTGAGTGAATAAAGAACAAAATTAGGTACACTAATTTCATAGACGATTGAGGAAGTAGAAATATTGAAAACAAAGACAATTGAGGAAGTAGAAATATTGAAAACAAACTAGGGATCTACAAAACTTAGAATGCTACATGGAACATTATTATAATTATATAGACTAGGTTATGCAATAATATAATTAAGGCCAAAAGAAAGTGAAAAGAAACAAACTATAACAATTATCTGTTGAAGTCTAGCACAATATTTTGACACACCATTTGAATCTTTCCATATGATCTTCTAAATCAACACAAAACATTGTGAAAGACCAAATATTGTGTTATAATGACTTGAATTGAATCCATCTAGATGCGTCGGGGATTCCAAAGTTTTCAATGAACAACATATAATAGCAAGGAGGTGCAACCACACGAATGGGAGGTGCAATCACAATGATAGTATAATTCAACTATCTCAAGGCCACTGGGTTTGTCACAAAAAATGGTTTTTTCGCAAACAATGTGGGCAGTTTCTAGTTCATGGAATTAGTGTGAGTAGTAAATGATGGAGCATAGACATTGAATTGAATATTGCAATTACGATTGGAAAAAACACCAGAGAGACAAAATGTTAAAACGAATGCAGAGCCTTAAGAGACTGAAGAAAAAGATAGAAATATAATGGTGTGTTGCAAAATCTTGTAGGATTCAACCAAATAACATGGAATATAAGCTTCAATCTGGAGCTCAGTAGGATATTGAACTCATGTGAAAGTGTAACCTATATTGGGATTAGAGACCTCACTATTAGAATTCTTCCATCACGTAAAACATTTACAATTGAGTGATAAAGCTTAGGGGTAGTGGAATCTCCCAAGACTGAGATTCACTAGACTGCAATAGGGCTGGTGTAAGGCCTTCGCCTTGACTAGATTTGGGCACCTATGTCGCATGATCAATTCGGTGGTCATTGATTGGTCTGGATGGACATGAATAAAGGTTTATGGATAGAAGAGCTAGTCTTGGAAACCCTTGCTCGATGACAATGCACACTAGGACATGTTGGGCGCCCTTGCTTAGATTGGGCATACCAAAGATCTTGGTAGCTCACAATTGTTGGATGCATCAAGAGAAGATTGGAAGGGAACTTGGTGAGGGAAGACAACGTGAGGGTTGTGGTAGATGACTTAGTTTGATCCACAAGTATGATGCATAATTGAAAATATTGCAATAGAGAACTTGATTGAATTTTATAGACTTGGGTGCTTGGGATACATGTGGACCCGAGGAGTTGGAGGGTCCACACTTGGGGATTGTGATAGATGCTAGAAGTACCTTCGAGCACAAGCATCTGTAGAGTGTAATCATGGGGCACACTTGTTGGGTGCTCATCTACTCCATGCACATCTATCATATGCACTTGTTGGGCACACCTTAGTAGGACACACTTGGGTGTAGTTGGGTGCACTTGTTGAGAGCATAGTAATGCTAGCATGTATGCAACTGACCCTATCTTTTCTAAGACCTCAAATTGCCTGCAATATATCGTTTCCAACTTTGGGAAACTTCCTAATTTCAACGAGCTTCTCTTGGATTTAAATTTTAAAAACATATGCTCTCCCACTTTGAATTCTCTACGTGTTTTCTTTTTACCATCATAGATCTTCTACCGATCTTGTGCAACTTTCAAATTTTGCTGGATCTTTACCATCTATTCTTCCATTTCCTTTAACAATTTTGGCCTAATCATGGCTCTATCTACTGGGTTATCCCAACTTACTAGTGTGTTTCATTTTCTACCAAACAATGCTTCAAACGGGTTCATCTTCAATGATTCTTGGTAACCATTATTGTAAGAAAACTCAACTAAATGGATATAATCCTCCCACCTAGAAGGCTTGTCCATTACATACATTCTCAAGATATATTCAATTATCCAATTAATGCTTTCTGTCTTCCCATCCGACTATGGGTGATATGCTGTAATGAAATTCAGATTGGTCCCAAATCCTTTAAATATCCCTGTTATCACTGAAAAATCGTCCGCAACATTGCACAAAATGGTTGAAGGAAGACATCAATTCCAACAGCAATTAGTCCACCTACATCACCAAAATCCATCAAAAAGGCAAAAAACTATAGACTTGGTTCAAAAATCAAAGTGCGCAAATTCACCAAAGGAAGCGCACTCACAATGCGCATGCTAACACAACCCTCAACACACACTGTGCGCAAGATGCATGATTGTCTACGAGAAAATCCACGCACTTCTCATGAAAGACGCATTTATGAATCTTGTCAGCCTCTCAACCACTTCTAGTCCGACCCCCAAGACGATTTGACACTCATATCTGAGTGAAATCTAGCTTGGAGGCTGGTCAAGGGCTAGGAAATGCCCTAAAAGGCCCCTTGTTCACACTATGAACCAATTATATCTTTCCATGAATGGACACTATAAATATGTGCCATGGGTGTGCTAGAAAAATAAGAACTTCAAGGTATATTGTTATGCTGCAAGAATTCTTCTTGGAGAATCCTCTTTTCTCTTTGAATCATTCAAGCACTATAGAAAGGGCCATTCCACTCACCTCTTGAGAGAATTGGCATTGTATTTCTTCACCATTGTCATTTTCCATTGCATGAAGAGAAGAGATCTCTATTAAGGAACTCAAGATCCCTCCCAAGGAGGAAGAGGGGATTCATAACTCCTTGCCTTTCTCTACGGTGTTAGCCTATCAATATATTGATCCATTAGTGGCTATATGATGGGTCATTTTTTTGCTTTTCATGGTTCTAATTCTTGCAAGCTTCTCTAGCATTTATTTCTCTTTGTTTTTAGTTTTATTTCTTTGTTTCATGTGTATTTGGTTATCTAATCAACTCACAAACCTTTGTCTTGTTTAGCTGGCTTAACTAAGCAGGTAAGTGTTGTGTTTTTTCTCACCCATGTGGAAAAACCAAGGCAACAGATTGACGACCATACTGAGGATTGATATAAAATTCCTCTCTATTTAAGTCTTGAGAACACTTCTTTTTAATTGTTTTGATATGCAGGTACCAAAACCGGCCTAGTCTAGCCTTCCAAAGTCAAAATTCAGAGCCAAGGAAAGATAATTGCACTTGGAAATTTCTTTCTCGACGCGTGACAAGAAGTGCACGGATTTCAAGGCACACAGACGTGCATTCTGCGCACTGTGCGTGTGAAAACCTTCATTACTCTGTGCATTCTGCGCATTCTGTGCCCTCTGCGTGTCTATCAAAACTACAACCCGTGCATAAGTTCATTTTTTTACAAATTGTAAGTTTTTTTATGAATGGTTTGAGGGACCCTAGCTTTCAGATTTTAATTTTCTGCACTTTGTAAAACAATCACACTTCACTTATATTCCTTTCTCACAAGAAAGGTTAGCTAACATAAGCACATAAGGGTAAAAAGAATCACTATTCTTCTCTTTGCTTTGTTGCCACATGGATGGCTCATTTGACATTTAAAATTTTGATTTGAACTTATTGTTTTTTCAAACACAATCAATTAATTTGGGACTAGAAATCAATTTTGACCCTCAAGTATGCTCTTCCCCCGCACCCAAGTGTGATCTCGAGAATCAAAAAAGAGGGTTGAAAGGAAATTTCATCTCCATTAAAAATATCATTAGGAGAGGACAAAGCCCCCCTAGGGTACCTCTTAGTTTTGGAAATCATCTTAAAGCTTTGTAAGGGCCCATACATGCCCACATGTTTACAATCTTAGGATAGTTTCTAAATGATTTCTTAGTTTAAAAAACACTCTAGGAAAGTTTAAATGATCAAGTAACGGGCCCATACATGCCCACATGTCTACAATTCTAGGATAGTTTCAAAAGATTTCTTAGTATAGACAACATTCTATGGAGTTTAAAGGATTTGTAAGGATCCATATGTCCACATTGCTAGTTCTTTAGGGCTTTAAATATTCTTCAAGGTTGTACCAAAGAAACATAGTAAGCTAGGTAAGAAGATTTGTAAGGACCACAGGAAGTCCACATGTTGCAATCTCACACTTAACTTATTAAAATATTTTGAACACTTTTAACTTTCTTGCACACAAAGCCACTCATCACACACATAATTTCTATTAGAATAGTGGAGGTCGAAGTAGGCTTTCTTTTTTAGTACCCACAAAGTATTTCAAAGAAAATATGAAAGATCAAACTACTTCTTTAGAAATTATCCACACCAATTTAATTCAAATGAGGTTGGTCCATGAACCCAATCTCTCATCCCACCACATCTAAATTTTTTCTAAGAACGCACTAAATTTTCCTCCACAGGAGGTGCCAAAAGAATTTTTTTAGTCTAGGTAGGATCTCGGGGGTAGGCATCCAAATAACTCCCCATTATCAGGTTCTCACATTTTGAAACAATAGAAGTTGAGAATATGGATCTTTCAAATCCTCCAAGTTAAGTGTTCCTAAACCATAAGGTAGGGAGATACCCGTGAAGGGTCGAAGGTCGAGGTCCGATTGTTCTGCGCATCCCTCCTTGAGTCATGAGGGTATCCAACCCGTGACCCATTTCTTAGGCTGAAAATATAATTGCCGCACTTTGACCAAGGTACTTAGTGGCCAAACATAGGATATCTACCCAGGTGGGGGTTGTGGGCTGCAATCACACCTTGATCAGATTTTGTGTGGTTATTGGGAAATATCGCCAGTTCTTTTGAGATATGCACCCTCCACCTCTCATTATAATTGATTACTTCAACCTTCACTAGTTCCTCTTCTGATGGTTTCATACCCCACTGTTGAGTGCTATTGGAAGGCCCAATGCTAAATTGAGATGAAGGACGATAAGTCTTTTAGGACATGAGCATTTTTTTTGGTTGTTCCCCCACGTGGAGAAAATCCACCTATCCACATCCTTGTTTATTTACATTTGATTTATGTATGATGTTCATTTGATTACATGCAATTGTGAGTTATACTATTTTGTGAAGGTCAAAATATCTTGTTCATTTATTTATCTCTTATCACTATTTGCACACATTCACTTTGCTAGTCAGAACCATAGGGGAACCACAAAATCCCCGTCATTCTAGACGCTTGCAGAATCTACCTCCTCTTCTAGGAGGAGTCCCTGGTCTTTCCAACTCACCAAATCAACCATCTCACACCCTAGTGAGTGTTACTGTTTTGGTATCAACTTTGCTTGGTTCCACTTTTCTTGGGTCAAATACCCAAGGTCATCCATCTGTTAGTTCTCCTTCACAAGGAGGCGGGGGTCAAAATTCTTCTCAAGGAGGAAGCAAAAACCCACCAAATCCCTCTCAAGGTACATGTCCATTACCTACACACACAATGGATGGAACTAATCCTCTTCCAAATCTCCCTATGCCATACTTGGCGTCCCTCAACATTCCTGATTTAACCAAACTCACAAATGATCCCATTTTTCATGACACCACTTGGCCCGATATGCCTACAAAATTGCCTTCAGATATTCCAAAGTTTGAAGGAAAACTAGGGGAAGATCCCACCAACCATGTTATGACCTTCCACTTATGGTTCTCTTCAAACAACATCATGGATGATTCCATCCGCTTGAGGTTATTTCAAATAACTCTCACTGGTTCATTAGCCAAATGGTATGTCGATGAAAAATTAGGGTCCCATGTGACTTTTGAATCATTGGTTAAGGCCTTTTTGTCCTTTTTCCAATTACCAGTTTGTCATGATACTGGATTAGAACTTCTCTCCGAGTTCAAACAAACCACTGCTATCCATATCGCCGACCACATCCATGAATGGCGTCGACGACGTATTTTGTGTAAGGAAGAAACCACCAAAGAAACGTCTCTATTGGTTTCTTAAATCGCTCGTCTTTGTTATTGTCAAAGATGTAGCTTCCACTTTTCCTCAGTCAGAAGAAGAAGCTATCAGTAAGACCCAACAATATAACCTTATATATGCCCAGTCAGGTTACTTGTACATAGTATTTTCTGATGCACCAAGACCCATACCATTTGGCCAGGACAAACCTGGGATGCCCCAACAAAACCGTCCCGCTGGGGGCAGCCAGAATCAAGGCAACCAAAACCCCCAAGGGGGAAACAATAACAACCAACCACAACAAGGGAAGAACAATAACCTCAGAACTAACTTCCCTTTCTCTCTATGTGGTGAGTATGGACATTATACTAACCAATTCCCCCAAATATCCGATTACAAACGGATGAAAGCATCCATGAACACAAAACACCCTCTGACACCACCTAGCCCCCAACTGGCCCCACAACATTATTTGCAACCACCACCTCCGGCTGTTTTGAAAAATCCCATTCCACACCAAGGTGTGATGAATACCCAACAAGAGGTAAAATCTATTCCACCACAAATGGGGCAATATCAAAACCTAGGTCCCACTCAACGCGAGAATCCATTCGATCGCAATATCCTCCTTACCAACAAAGAAGAGATTATTTTTCAAACACACAGTCGTCCATACGACATGCCTCTTGACTCTATACCAACCACCTCAGAAAGATATCCAACTACAACAGAACAACCACTGATGATTCCATGCCCTAACACTGAACCCAACCCCCGTATACCCTGCATACCTGTACGACGGAATGCACATAACCCTCATGCTAGGGAAACCCATAATTACGGTCTTGTCAATGACTTAGCATAGTCTTCTACAACCATGTATGTATTAGAGGTCCTCCAAACTTATCCATCACAACGCAAATCCTTTCTTTCTGCCTTGGGGGAATTCGACCCAGCTGATACCTGACTCATCACCTTTGATCTAGATAGCGGAGAACCATGCCTCCCCGCCCTGGTAGCGTTTTAGATACTAGTTAAGATTCATAACATCACAGTTCATCAGTGCATCATCGATGAAGGTGCATTCACATGCATCATGTACAAAGTAGTATGGTAGAAAATTGGCTCACCTGATCTAGTACCATATGCCATTACCTTGAGAGCTTACGACGGTTGCCCATCATAACCTGAAGGGCTCTTCCAAAATGTCCCCGTAGAACTTGAGGGAAAAACCATCCTGATTGACATTGAAGTTATCGACGCCCCACTTGATTACAATATCTTGTTCAGATGTAGCTACATGTATGCTATGAAGGCGGTAGCCTCTTCTGTGTTTCGTACGATGATGTTCCCCCATAACGAGAAAATCATCACCATTGACCAAATTACACATTACGAGCCTAATAATTCCGCCAACATTGATAACATCCTCCCTCTTGTCCACGCCAATTCAGACACTTTCCCATTCATCGACATTGGCCTTGGAATATTCAAAAACCCATCCTTGTTAGCATATTATCATGGAGCCCCACCTCTCCTCAACCCATCTATTTCAGCACAAGTGTGTGTAGTGTCTTCTAATGGAACAAATATTAGAGACAACACTCCTCTCACATAGGCCTCTCCCCACATTAAAGTTACACTAGTCGAAGCACTATTACCTCAAGAGTTCCCCGAGAACACTACTGCACCACTTATCCTAGATTCCCCCCCCCTCCAAGGGAAAATATTGGTTTGGGAGACAGTCCCCCAAGCCATTACCCAAATTCCCTTTTTCTACCCCCCACCTAGAGTCCAAGAATTCGAGGTAGATACTACCCTCACTCTTCCTAACATGGTTCTCACCATCCCTGTATGGTATCTCCATCCACCCTCTATGGTCCCTGCACCATCTCTCCCTCCTCAGACAGAAGGATTACCGATGCATATTCCAGTACATGCCCTAACCACACCACCCCCACCTCCAATTGGCGGCACCACCGCCACTACTGGGGCCAGACGGAGGAAGAACGAGCCCATAGCTCTGCTCCGTCTCCGAGCTCAACTTCCTTGTGCACTATGCGAAAGAGAAGGACACCTCACTAACAAATGTCCTACTCTTCTCGAGTTACACAATATTATCCAGCTCCCCAAAGAAACCCCATTGCTTGCCACTCCACCAAGTACATCCACCGCTACTACATAGTTCTCCACCACACACAAGAAAGGGTTACGAACCAGCTTCGCTTGTGCCATATGCTCAGAATATGGCCATTACACTCATCATTTTCCAACTCTATCTCAATTCCGCCAAACATTAGCCGCAATACACCACACATTTCGGCCCGAGCCCTCTCCAAAACCCCCTACTGAGGCTCACATTACTGACATTCATTATATTTCTTTGTCAATCCCCATGCGAACGAGGTTCCATCCACAATATCATGAAATTTGGTTTATGTCAAGCGAGCCATCACACCTCGTACAAAATATCCCCTCTACGTCCTCACCACTTGAGGACAATAACACTTGCCCGTTGACAGTTCCCCCTGTCACCTCCCAGGATCCCCTGTATTCTCACATTTTCCACTGCTACGAAGATATCCTGGAGGAATTGACTACCCCTGATTTCCCATGGAATGTGCCCCATCATCGAGCTCTTTTTATCTCACACGAGGTATTTCACCCTCCTAACCATGCCTCCCTATGCACAATCAAAACCAAGGATTTCATTCCTTTGAGGCATGTTGACTGGTTCAAAAACCCTATCTCTGCCCCAAATGATTTTGAAGAAGGAAACATGCCCAACATTTCGCCCATAGTCAAAATTGACATTTCCATTAAACCAAGCATCGTAGAAGAGCTCACCATTGGTGCCGCATGCTCCCCTGAAGAAATCATTTCTCACAAAGCTCTCTTTCAAGAATACCGAGATATTTTTTCCTAGTCATATACAGAGATGCCTGGCCTCGATCCTTCTATAGTCAAACATCGAATCGACACATGGTCAGATATCACCCCTATTCGTCAAAAACAACTCCCCCTTCACCCATCCAAAGCTACGACTATCAAATCCAAAATTGACAAATTACGCATTGTCGGGTTCATTTACCCCATTGCGTACACTTCTTGGGTCTCCAACCCCGTCCCCATTAACAAAAAATAGGGAACTATTCACGTCTGCACCGACTTTCACGATCTAAACCATGCTTGTCCCAAAGACAACTTCCCAACCCCTTTCATAGACCAAATAATAGATGATTGTGCCAACCAAGAATAAATTTCCTTTATGGATGGCTTCTCCGGCTACAATCAAATTCAAATCCAACCAACAGATCAGTACAAAACCACTTTTACAACCCCTTGGGGTACCTTTTCTTATCGTGTCATGCCCTTTGGACTAAAAAATGTCGGTGATACTTTCCAATGGGCCATGACCTACATTTTTCACGATCTTGCTCACATCATCCTTGCTTATTTGGACGACCTCACTACTCGATCCAAAAAGCACACCCAACATTTAGACAACTTACGCATCATTTTCCAATGATGTCACCAATATAATATCCGCTTGAGCCCCCTCAAGTGTGTCTTAGCGTCACTGCTGGGTGCCTCCTTGGGTTCATTGTCTCCCAACATTACATCACTATGGACCCCCTCAAGGTCCAAGCTATCACATAAATTCCACCACATAGGAATTTACGCCAACTATGGAGCCTACAGGGCAAAGCCAACTTTCTATGCCGCTTTGTCCCAGACTACGCCACTCGCGCACATGGTTTTCTCCCCTTACTGCGTCATGATATCCCATTTCGATGGGGGAACATGCTCAAGTATCTTTTGATGAATTAAAATCCTCCCTATCCAATGCCCCTTTGATTAGTCCCCCAGACTATGATCATGATTACATCCTCTACTTATCAGCCTCCGCTATTTCAGTCGCAGGAGTCCTCGTCCAATTAGGGGATGATGGGCGTGAACATGTGATTTACTACATTAGTAAAAATATTTCAGGACCACCTCTGAAATACAATCATGATGAAAAATTCGTGTTAGCAGTTGTCCTCATAGTCCAAAAACTTCGCCATTACATTCTGCTTCGCACGACCAAGGTCATAGCATATTCCAACCCCATGTAGTACTTGCTCAGTCGACGATAGATCAACGACAAATTTTCCTGATGGATCGTTATCCTTCAAGAATATGATCTAGAGTTCTCTACTCCAAAAAGCAAGAAATCTCTGGTCCTAGCCAAACTCATTATGACTTTTCCCTAAGATTCCAAAGTTTCTCCCATCAATGAGGATTTCCCCGATGAACACCTCTTCTTCATCCCCTCCGAAGACCCTAGGTACAAAGACCTCCTTGTCTACCTTCATACACAGAAGTTCGGATCTCACCTCTCTCGAGAATATCATCGACACAGTCACCATCGACCCCCCCCGATACCTCCTCATTGGAGACATTCTCTATTGACGCAAGGTCGATACCATCCTTCGACGATGTCTTATGATTGATGAAGCGAACAAAGTCTTGAACGATTTCCATGACGACGTTTGCGGTGGTCACCTTTCGAGTATGCCCACTGCCCAAAAAATCATTCGAGCCGGCTACTTCTAGCCCACTTTGTTTCATGATTTCCTCCATGCTGTCAAGAAATGCGATAAATGCCAGCTTTATGCAAACAAAGAATGATCTCCACCAACTCTTCTACACCCAGTCATCACAACCAACCCCTTCTGTCAATGGGGCATAGAATTCATGACTTTCCATCCTCCATCCAGTAATGGACACAAGTACATAGTGGTGGCTGTGAATTATTTCACCAAATGGGCCGAAGCCATGCCCACATTTAACAACACTGCTGACACAACAACACATTTTTTCTTCAACCATGCCATTACCTAGTTTGGAGTCCCACAATAGTTAGTTTCCGACCATGGTAAACACTTTGAGAACGAGATCTTCCAAAACTCTCATCAAAGTTAGGCTTCGCCCATGAGTTTGCCTCCCCATACTACCCTCAGTCCAACAGACAGGTCGAGGTTGTCAATAAAGTCCTCAAAACCATGCTACAATGCACCGTCAACAAACATAAGACCAACTGACATCATATGTTGTTTTCCGATTTATGGGCTTATCAAACGATAGTAAAAACTGCCATTAGTTTTACACCGTTCCACCTTGTCCATGGGATCAAAGCCACCCTCTCTATCAAGTGCGAACTCCCAACATTGCACACTTCCATAGAGCTCTTACCTGACACTACTCCAATGGAACAATGCCTGTTGACCTTAGAGTCCCTTGATGAAGACCATCGTTCTTCATTACAACACAATGAGGCAACTAAAAAATGATCCAAAGCCACCTTCGACTGCCATGTCAACCTTCGCTCATTCAACGAAGGTGATGTTGTGTTAGCCTATGATATTGCCCACAACACTCTCAACCATGGGAAATTCGAGTCATTATGGCATAGACCCTTCATCGTCCAACATTTCCTCAGTAAAGGCGCCTACATCTTGGCCTCTCCAGAAGGCTTCCCTCTCAAGGAACCCGACAACGGGTTATACTTGAAGAAATTATACGCCTAAGCACAACCCCCCTACCTTATATTTATATTTATACACATTTGTAGAGTTTTTAGTCTTCTTTACCGACCAACACTCCTCATGTCTGATCTGTCACCCGTGTTATTGACAAATGCATCATCCATCATCCTACCATATTGGTTATG
>JZKD02S1667839.1:129019-140460 GCA_000966675.3 Picea glauca
CGACTAGGCTCAATCTTTGTCTAACACACAGGCCAGCGAGGAATTCATTGTTCGGCGTTGAGTGCCCCTTTTTTTTGTCTATGCATGAAACCTTCGGAGTTCCAAACTCCAAAAATCCAGAGGTCTTGCCACGTAGCTCCGTCCTTCAGGCCCATTGGGAGCATGTTTTCTAACGCCTCAAGTCTCTTGGAGTTATGAACTCCCGAAGTTCCTAAGGGGCTCAGAATCTCTCCAGATGACTCTGGCCTTCGCCCCTTTTGACTTATCCTCAACACTATACTCCAAACCTCCAGAGTCCTAAAGTCTCAGACTCCTAAAGGATCCACTCTTGTACGTGGTAATGTATTAAATACGAGGGCGAAAACAAGTGGGTCCCTCATGCTCCTCTCGTCAAATGGACCAATCAGTGAGTGCCAGGTGTGATATGTGGACGAGGCAGTGATTACACATGGCCCCTTCAGAGGGTGACATGTGTCACATGTTAATGGGTCTATAGGGTATGTGAAACCCACGAATCTAGGTGACATGTGGAACGTCAAGCTTGGGTCCACGCCACCCTGGGTGATGTCACTGCACCATGTCACTCTGAACTAATCATCTTTGATGCCCTTCGATCTCATGACCAAGGTATGTCCACATAACCCTTGGATTGACGGCCTCTGTTACTTCGTAACTTCGACATTCGGGAGTTTCATGGTGTAAACCTCTCCTTTCTCCCATAGTAGTCAACGTTGAATTGACCATGGGGTAGATTAGATACAATGATCAAAGAGGGATCCAATGTGTCATTGAATCAACGGTCCCGTCACTTCGGCCTTCAGGGGTTTGGCCGTGTAGTCTCTAGTTTGCTCCGGGAGTAGATCAACGTCGAACTGACCACCATCTAGATCAAACGGTCACGAGTGGTCTCAAAGTTCCTTCGGATCGATGACTCTCGTTAATTTGTAACTCCGACATTTGAGAGTTTAGGCATGTAGCTTCCCTCTTCCTCCTATAATACTAAGTCTTCGGACTACAGGATCTATCAACACGTGTCCCCTGTCTATCAATCGTTGAGATTTATTCCGGTGTTCGCGGGTACGGGAGTCTTCACACTTTAATGACTATAGTCTAAATTCTTCTAGAGTGACAAGTCTTTGGACTATGAGATCTCATTCCGCGTGGCCTCTCATCCGACGATCCAAACCCAAATCAGGCTTTGGGACTTCGTTCCCTTCACGCATAAATAACCCAGATCTCCTGAACGAATTATCTCCTTGATGCACTCAATCCGTGGACACGTGTCCCGGTTAATGGATAGTTAAGAGGGATTCTCAACAGACTCTCCAAATCCACGGATCATATCAATTCGTAAGTTCAACATTCAGGAGTTTTGGGGTTTCAATACCTTTGTTCTCCCGAAGCGGTCAACGTCAGGCTAACGAAGGCATAGATCTAACGTAATACACTTGGTAGAAGGCAAGGGTGACACGTGTCCCAATCAACTAGCAACACTTGTCCAGATCTAATTGACCCATAATATCTGTGAAGGTTCTGAATCGGGATAAAACGTGGCTCATCCACTCGGGGTATGGATCACCTTAGGTGACATCAGTGCGCTAAGTCACTCTGGCCTTCAATGCTCCAACGATAATCCTACTTCATTTCCATCTCAAATCTCCTGGAATGGGACTTTGTCGAAGTTCTTATCGTTATCCCTTCACTAGGCTCGATCTAATGGCTAAGAGGGATCCCGAAGGATCCGAAGATCGATTGTCCATAATAACTCATAACTTCGGCCTTCGAGAATTTTGGTGTTACAACACCTATGTTCTCCCGAAGCGGTCAACGTCAGGTTGACTACAACGTATATTCTATGGTTGGGATAATTCTCGGTTGTCCTCAGATCTACGTCCTGAATCACTTTGCGACTCAGTCATTTGGGAGTTTTAGTGTTTGTGAGGTTTTAACATCCCAGAGCTTCGAGCTCCCAGAGTTCTGAAGCCAATAAGAGATAGCTTCGGACTAGTGCAAGGTTCCCAGACCCTGGCCATATGGACCCTCTAATGAATCTTGGGTTGTAAGCTCTACTCTTAGACGATATTTGGTTAAGGTCGTGGGCATGAGCCTATGGTCTCTTAGGCTACTGGTTTGAAGGAAGTGCCCTCCACTTGCAGAACTTAGGTTCTAACACAGGGAAAGACACCTTTGAAAGATCCACATGACTATAGCAGTCACATAGAGTCTGCCCCGTCTCTAGTACTGTGAAGTTAATCCCTGGGAAGAATACCTTGAGGATTCCCTAACTAGCCCAGAGGCCACACTGGTCATCTTATAACCATTCGAAGGCAACAGTTTATAGAAGAACATTAAGCATTTTCGTTATGAATCAAACACTGCAAATCGTAGTCATAGACATAGACATTCAAACATGCATTTCAATTTAAGTGCACAGGGTTAAATGAAATACTTATCTATTACAGTCGATCACCAATAGATTGAATGTGGTCATTCTCCTTTCCACCCAACCATAGGCTTAGAGGCATTAATTCTTAGTGCTCTGGCCACCCCCATACTAAGCCATGATATCACCAGGGAAATTCCTACAAAACTCTTAGAGTATTTCCTTCTCTGTCACGGTCTCTGCGAGGTTTATTAGATGCCTCATCAGCATCAAACTCTCAGTCTCCTTCTTGGGTCGTGTTCCCCTTTGTGCATGTGCTCTTGTATGTTGTCTCTCATGTTCTCTGCATAGCCTCACGTGTGTATCCTCTTCTCGACTGTCTACATGGGTCTATCCCCTTGTACTCACACACTCCTTGGGAAGGTTCTTCCTTGTTCTATCATGTTCCTTCTGTCAGAAGGAAACTCAGGTCATTCGGGTCTTCCAGACCCTATGGTACTTCAGGTTGACATTCTTCAGTCAGACCATGCTTCCATTCATGGGGGTGGTTGATGGTTCAACCACTGGTCCTTTATTCATTGATTGATTCCTCCTTGGGAACCATAGGAGGTTTATTATTCCCAACAAGGAGGAAATTTGGGGTCATTTGACATAATGAAACCTCTCTTATAGTTTTCTCATTCTTTCCTCTAGTGATATCATGGCCATTATTTCAAGGATTCACCTCGTAGTCATTCGTTGGAAATATAAACAATAATACCTTTACATTGTACACATTCCATAGCATGGTAATCATAATCCCCTCCCCCTTAAAGGAACATCATCCTCAGTGTTCTTTCTCAGTAACACCTTTCATGTCTTTGTCATTCAGTTGTTTCAAAATATTGATTCTCTTTCTTGATTAGGTCCTTTACAGACCCTTGGTCTTCTTCACCCGCCTTCAATAATTTTGGTCAACAAGTATATTAATCACAATTTCATGCGAAAAAAATTTATTGATGTGAAAAATTCAAGAGGAAAATTTGCATAATCTAGCACAATACTGATCTTTGCAGTCCATGGATTTTCATCCACATGGTTGTCTTGTTATCTGGGCTCACTATTTTTCCTGGACATACCCATTTTGTGCATGATTCCATTCAACAGTTTATAAGAATTATCAAAGTCTCATCTTCCTTGCGGTCACTCACCCTCCAGGCCTAGGCTCAGTCATCCCCTTATCTACTATACAGTTCCTCGGGTGATCCATCTTATCTTTCCAAGGATTTCTCGCACAAGAATAATTTAAGAGACTTCATTATTCCTTACAGTTGAGGCATCCCTCAGACTTGATCTGTCGAGGCATCCCTTCGGCTTGTGTTACCACAACAAAACTTATTGTAGGTGATTATGGCTTACCACAGGTTTCTCATCTCTCAACAGTAGCCTCTTTCATGATTTCTAGCTTGACAGCCTTCATCTGTCCTCCCTAGACAAATATTTTTCATCTCACCTGTATCACGGGTATACAACAATTATGAGAAATTATCATTAATTTCAAATTCAGAATTTTCTCGCAAATATGTTACCCACAAATTTCCACATTTAATTTCATATTTGTTCCACACAGGAAACAGATTCACAAGCATGGGACTTTCCTTCCTATAGCAACTTGTCTCAACAATAAATTGGTCTTCATTATGGGCTTTCATCACGGTCATATCCAACACCCTTTTCTTCCTGTAATTCACTCTTTATACAACCAAACAAATTATTTGTTTTCATGCACATTATATTTTCAAAATCATCCATACTAACAGTTCAAGTCATTTTCATCTAAGCAAGGGTACAAAGCAAAAAGGAAATATATATCATTGTTTACATATGCATCCTTTCAACATACTAATTTTTTTCAAATTCAATTCATATATCAAATAACTTTAATCAGTGTGTTAATCTCCATGGCCACATCCATACCCAATGTACCCTTACATTGGTTTTAAATTATTATGTTTCATGTCAAACACTCTTGCAAAGGGGTGTTGGAACTTGGCCCACTTATTACCATATGGATTCTCTGTCCATATTTATTATTATAGCAGAACCGTATTTCCTGCTCTGAATCGACCACAGCCTCAAATCATCACTCATGGAACTCAAAGTTTCACATGAATGCCTTTAATCATTTATTTCCTTACCAATAATCAGGGTACCAACATTTAAGGTCACCTAATTTCTCTCTTTACCAATTGTACAACTTTGCAAAGTATTGGAAGATACTTCTTCCACAATGGGCAGCCCTACAAGTGCCCCATTCTTTTACTGCATCCATCTTCTCAATGCATTAAATCAATGTGTTGTCTATGATCACTTTTGTTCCCAATCATTCCTTGATTGGTCAATGCAGACATATCAGTTCATGAATTCTTTCAAGGGTTACAATGATGCAAGGCCGAAGTTAAACCCTGCCAGATCCTTCTTAAATGCCAACAGAATTCAAAACCGGACTCGCAAATCACCCACAAAACCCAATCATTGTGCGAGTTTTCATAGCATTAACGTGTGGGTTCCTTGCAGGTTCACCCATCGATCGTTCACAAATCGACGGTTCACAATGATTGTGGAACCCCAATGTGCTTGCTCTTTATCAAAGAGTTCAATCTATGCAATATGAAAAGTGTTTTCCTGAATATGTTAATCATCGTCGTTGATCATCCACCCCGACAAGATCAATAGTGTTCGTTGATTGCGGACCGTGAACTAGCACGTCCGTTAATTTCGTCTTCTGCTCTATGATTCCTGAACGTCGATCTAATCGATCAGCTAGTGTTTGATACATTAAATCCAGTGGGTCTTTAAGTCGATATGACGACTGAGATCATTTTTCCCTTCGATGAACGACTTACATTCATATCCTCTGTCAGGTTCTTGATTAACCTGTTTCAATCAAGGTTTTCTTCCCGAATCATACCCTACTTGGGTATCCATGGCATACCACTTCCTTTCAAAATTTCATGCATGATTTTTTAAAATTTAATCCAGGATTCTTATATATATAAGAATCATGTGACTTTGTTCTCCTGACAAAGTCTTCACACAGTTCCTCCACAAGGAACTTCTTCAACATGCAACCTCTTTATTGCATATCCTTCACTATCTGCGATAGCCTCAACCTTGAGTTAGCTTCAGTTTTTTACCAAATATTCCATAAGGAATATAAACATGCATATTTGTTATGCCTCCAGATTATTTATCCACACATATTCATTGTTTTGTCAACTTTCATTCGTGATGCACTTAACCACATGCATAATCATAAGCCTATGTGTATCTACCCTAGGTATATTTTGCAGCTCACATACATATTCTCATTAAAATCATTTAACTCATGATTGTTCACAGTCATTCTCATGTGATCTTCAAAGGCATAATCATTTGCCTCTTATCATAACAACATAGCATCCTTTCTCCCTTACTCTTTCATCTATTTATATTGTTGTTTCTTGAGGGAATGGGACACATTCCCCTCAAGCTATCATTCAAAACAGAAATTTCATGACTCTTCAGAATGGAGTCAACCATTCATCCATGGTATCCATTAAACTTTGGCAAGTGAAATTCTTGCCTCACATTTCACTCGTCAAGGCAAGCATATTGCACCTTTTATATGCATATATTCATACAGGTGCATCACTTGCACCTTAAATATCATCCATATCTAATTGTTATTATTATTTGTCTTCACGATGCATGACCTTCCGTCCAAAATTCCTTTTATGCAATCTTCTGCTACCATTGCATTGTAAACCCTGAAATAGGGGTGACAGGGATTGATCTGCTCTTTCCTTTATCTTATGGCCCTTTTTCCGTATATGATCATTCTTGTGACCATAGCTTAACACAGAGCGTTAAACCTTGTCCTCCTCGACTATCCCGAAGGACCTATGTCCTCCCTTTGTATGACCGAGAGCTATGACCTCGACTCAACTCCATGAGCGCTAATCGACGGTCTAATTTGATGGTCGTGATTAAATCGATCATGAAGATAGACGACTAGGAAGGATTGCGAAGTCTCGACTCACACACTGTTTAAAATCATCATCGAGTTTCGCAATGGGAGATGCACGTTAGCGGACAGATCAATGTGATCCATCGATTTGTTTACGGCTGACGATCGATGATCATTGGGGATTTCATAACCGTAACCTATGCGATCATTAACTCGACCCTTTGATCCTGCAATGGCTCTCTGTCATTGATATTCCCTTACTGAGATCTCGTGGTCAGGACTTAATCAGATGTTGATCCAACTCCCATATCTGACGGCTATTGTAGTTTTCTACTCATTTCATCCTTCGACGGTCACAATCTATTATTTCCTTAGATCGATGGCTCATGTAGCTCGCTTCCACCATGGTTGTGTGAGCTACCTTAACCTTAATGGCTATTCAATTATGAATAGACCAGGATCATCAATCCTTTACAGTGATTGATGATCATTGGAACACTTATGTTGCTGGTTTATTTTAGAGGATGCGTCGAGACCTTTCCTGAGAGGGTTTCTCCTTAAACCTACAATCAATTCTTCATCCTGGAATTTCATACAATCTACCATACACATGTTCGTCAATTATGAGATAGAGATTCGCTTAATTTCCTTGGAGACATACAATATATATACAAATAAAGAAGGATCAGATCATGATATCAGATCCGATCTATCTCAACAGTTTCCTAAGGACTCTCTCAGATCCCCAAATCTCTCCAAAGATCACTAAGATCTATTACTAAACATAATCTTGGGATTATACAAATATTCAAGAGATCTACTCACTCTAAAGTCTCTTGAAAAACCAACTCTCACTCACTCATGTTATCATACACATGGACATATCAGACTTCCAAATCCTCCTTCCAAGGATATTGTTGTCATCCTTATGACAAGCCTCATAGGGACACTCGACACTGAGCTTCCCTCTCAGTTGAGAGCTTGCAGTCATTCACATGATATCCACTTGGCAGTTTAACACACATAGTCATAACTATGTTTCCCTTTCTATGCGATAACAGCGGGCAAGAGAACACTCTTTCCTCATATTTCCCACTCATAAATACATTCTGGGCAATTATAACCATGTCCAAGGTAATAAAATAGCCAATCTAGCTTCCAACTGGTCTTGATCAACAGACCTTCCGATCAAGGAAATCCTTTTTTTAGATTAACTTCACTAGGGTCCAACTATATCTATATGGCTACCATCTGCCACTGGATGTCAATATAACCCATTGGGCTTCTAGAAGTTCCCCAACACTTCCTTTACCACATTTAGGATCAACATTTAATCAACCATTTTACCTTATTTATAATAACTTTTTAATGTCCAATAACATTTGGGCTATTCCCTTAAAGCCCAAATACAATTTTGAATTATGTTACTTACTAAGTATTCTACTTCATAATTCTGGAGTATCTTTAGGTCATAATCATTATTAACTATTACACCTATAATTATTCCTTTTGTTTAGAAACAATCAAGGACGAAGGTCACTCTCCTCCTCCCACAAGAATTCTGGCATATTAGTTTTATATACACCAAGTAAGGGAGGTTGATGTGATTTCTCACTCAATCACTCTATATTTCTACAGCTCCATTTATCATCTTGATTAGAAAAACCATGCCCAACAATTCATTTCTTGGTTCCCTTCGAAACCCGAGAGCTACGCATGCTCTCCCTTTTCAGAGAATGGTCACCAGACTCAATCCTCTGATCATGAGTGATTATACATATACAAGGTTTAATCCTTCATTAAAGCAGTAATTATTACTGCTCTGAATCCTTTCAATCCATTCACATCCAAGTCTTGCTATTAGTTCCCATCAGCATAATCCCACTCTTGTAGGATCGACTATCATTTCCCAAAGAAATGATAGGCTTCCTTTTCCACAGACTAGCATGATTCAATCTCATTGGGTAAAATCCCAATTGAATTTTAATCTAAATCCTTCAATGAACTTGTGCATATAACTTCCATACGACAGTGATACTCTCAATGGGCTCATGTTATCCTTGGTAAACTATCCTTTCAACTGTTCTCCAACCCATCCAGGCATGTGTATGAATCATGCTCTGCTAAATAGGGTAGGGTAATACACCCTCTCCCTTAAATTTTTTCTAATAATATTTGTATGTGACTCGTGCATGAGCCCAAGTAGCCCAAGTTTTGTTGTTATGATTTGATACCACTTTGTAAGACACTCGACCCCTAAATACTCTTTTAAGGGATGGGGCATCATAATTTCATTTTCCTTAACTATCTCAAATCCTCATTCTGGGATCTCCATTGGATTCTACTCATCAAAATCTTTCCAACCACTATCGCCATGCTCCAACCCGAGCTCTGGTTCTGAAGATATGCCCTTCTAAAATTTTGCAAACCTCATTGGTAAAATGCCATGTGGTGCCTACGTGGATCCACCTCACATGTATCGTCTCCAAGTTCCTATATCCACGGTGGAAGTCCATCCACCATCCGATCCCAAAACTGGACTCAATCCTTGTCTAACACACAGGCTAGCAGGGAATTCAATGTTTGACGCTTCGGCATTGAGCACCCCTTTTTCTGTCTACGCATGAAACCTCTAGAGTTCCGAACACCCGAGGTCTTTCCACGTAGATCTGACCTTCAAGCCTGTTAGGAGCATGTGTTCTAACACCTCAAGTATCCCATAGTTTCGAACTCCTGAAGTTCTTAAGGGGCCCTAAATATCTCAACATGGCTCTGGCCTTTTCCCCTTTTGACTTATCCTCGATACAATACTCCAAACCTCCAGAGTCGTGAAGTCCTAGACTCCCGAAGGGTACACTCTCGTACGTGGTGATGTATCAAATACAAGCATGAATATAGGTGGATACCTCGTGCTCCTCTCGCCCGATGGACCAAGCAGTGAGTGTCAGGTGTGATATGTGGACAAGGTAGTGATGACATGTGGCCCCTTCAGAGGGTGACACGTGTCATGTGTTAATGGGTCTATAGGGTATGTGAAATGCATAAATCTAGGTGACATGTAGCAGGTCAAACTTGGGTCCATGCCAACCTGGGTGATGTCACTGCGCCAAGTCACTCCAGACTGATCATCTTTCATGCCCTTCGATCTCGCAGCCAAGGTATGTCCCCATAACCCCTGGATCAACGACCTCCATTGCTTTGTAACTTCGGCGTTCGGGAGTTTCATGGTGTAAACATCTCCTTTCTCCCGGAGTATTCTACATCGAATTGACCATGGGGTAGATCAAACGATCAAAGAGGGACCCAATGTGTCCTTGGATCAATGGTCCCCGTCACTTCGACCTTCAGGTTTTGGCCGCGTAGTCTCCAGTTTGCTCCTAGAGTAGGTCAATGCCAAACTGACCGCCATCTAGATCAAATGGTCACGAGTGGTCCCAAAGTCCCTTCGGATCGACAACTCTCACTAATTTGTAACTCCAGCACTCGAGAGTTTAGGTGTGTAGCTTCCAGCTTCCTCCTGGAATACTAAGTCACCGAACTACAGGATCTAGCGACATGCATCCCCTGTCTATCAACGACTGAGATTTACTCTGTTGTTCACAAGTTCAGGAGTCTTCACACTTTAATGACTCTCGTCCAACTTCCTCTGGAGTGCCAATTCTTCGAACTATGAGATCTCCTGCCACATGGCCTCTCATCTGATGGTCCAAACCCACATCGAGCTTCGAGACTTTGTTCCCTTCACGCATCAACAACCCATATCTCCTAAATGAATTATCTCCTAGATGCACTCGATCTATGGACACGTGTCCCTGTTAATGGAAAATTAAGAGGGGTTCTCAACGGACTCCCTAGATCCACGGCTCATATCAATTCGTAAGTCTGGCATTCGGGAGATTTGGTGTTTTTTTCAGGTCATCTCACCATTTTCGCAATAACTATTTTTCTAGAATGATTCAGAGCATGAAATTACTATTACATTGAGGAAACATATCCAAGTATCTGTGGTAAAAAAATCATCTTGTGGGTCGTTGTATTTTTGGATTTACACTCTGTGGAAAATAGGGTTTGTGGCTAGTCTTGAAACTAGTCAAAAATAGGTGTTTCAAGTAAAAACGTCATAAATTCTTCATAACAGATATAAATTAAGTAATACCAAATGTTTTGGTTATAGTATATTTTGTAGTATTCTTTATAACAGTTTCAGATCAATTCAACAAATATTTCATACGGGGCACGCTCTACAAGGTCTCTCTCTAGAATAAGCCAGAATTCAGCAAGGTGTGCCATTTTTACCATAACTCATTTTCTGAGAGGTTTCAAGTAGTGACACCTGGAGAAATTTCATAAAACAAATTGAAGAACATTGTGTATCATTTTCATATCTTTATTCATTACAGGTACAAAGTTATGATTATTTCAAGTTAGGGTTGTTGACTAATCCAAAACTAGTTTGTGAGACTAAAGAAATGTTTGATGAAAATGCTAGTCTCTTGTTGTTAAATTTAAGAAAGGTTTGTAGGTATGTGATCATATACACCAGTTCTATTATAGAGGTACAAATCATATTTGGATGGTGAAATTGATGAGGGTTTTTGGTTGAGGTACAAGTTGGGTACATGGTTGAGACAAGTAGTTGATGAGTTGGCACATACATGAGGTGTATAGTTGATGATGTCGGTACATATTGATGAGTCATAGTTGATGAGTACTTGACACATGATTGGTACATACTTGGTACATGGTTGATTTCACTTGTTTATGGCACAAGTTGATTACAGATTGTTTGGTACAGGTTGGTGCATGGTTGATGCACTTATTTATGGTACAGGTTGATTATAGGTGGAGGTACAGGTTGATGCATGGTTCAGATTTATTGGTACATGTTTACAGTGGTATATCTCAAAGTGATAGTGTGACAGTGGTTCCATCATTCTACTTCTACTTCAGGGCGGTTGGACGGGGCAAGGACAGGTGGTTGTAGCCACCTTCCGGTTGTAGCCAGAGAACATAGGGGGTTGTAGCCTCCTTCTGGTTGTAGCCATAGAATTGGGGAGTTGGAGCTTCCCT
>JZKD02S1667850.1:2874-19271 GCA_000966675.3 Picea glauca
TTTTATTCAAGGGTCGATTTTCATGTTTTTTATGCAAAAATATGAGTTTTAAGGGTTGGAGTTCTCATTTAAAGGTCACAATTCTAGTTAAGTTGATAACTTTGTCTAAGGTTCTTTAGCTTATATTCAATTGATCTAATGCTTGTTAGATTTTTTCACAACCTTACTTTATTGTTCACGCAATCATTTCAAATTTCTCATCCAAAAAATCATGGACACTATATTACAAGTTCAGTTAAGGCCACTTTAACCTATTCATGATGACCTGTAAATTATCATGGATATTCCACTGGAACATTTTGGTGCAGACCTTGTCTCCAAGGGTTGCACAACCTCCTGGTCTAGGTTCTTCAAATTCTTGAGCTGAAGCAACTCTTCGATTCCCTGCTGGAATCTCCAAGAATGATCTAGGTGGATATTGGTGGCCACCCACCTATTCCACTTGGACCCACACCATTGTTTCTTTCAGTTTTTCAGTTTTCTTAATTGTAGCACAATTTACTATTTGTAGAAGTTTTTCGGGTCCTGAACTTCTGGAGCCGTTTTGACACCCTAAACGACGTTTTTTGGGCATGAATGCTTTGGCAAATATGAGCTCGTTCTTCACTCAATAATTTTTGTTAGCAGTGTAGTGCTCAGATAGATCTTTCTAACGATGTATCATGTGTGTCAAATGGAGATAGTATGCCAAAGTTACAACCCCGGGAAATTGATGTACCAATTTACACCAACGAGGCCCATATTTTGGCGTTTCATCTCCTAGGGTTAGGTTTTTATATGTTTAGGGTTTTCCATTATTTCTCAATAATATATAGGCCTTCGAGTCTCATTGTAACAAAGAGTTCATAGGCTAGTAGCCCCCACATCTCTTCTTAGAGATAAGCTACCAGCGACCAATCTATTTTATTTACATTATGTCTATAAGCATATTTCAGACATTTGTTGTTAATGAAATGAAGTTTGACTTCCATTGCATATCTGCATTTATGTGTATTTTTGTATTTCATTGTGTTCTTGCATAAATATGGATCAGTGGTATCAGAGCAGTCTTCTCTTTCTTGATCCTTCTTTGCATGTCCCCAACGAGATCGAGGTATAAGGAGTTAGGGCTCGATCTAGTTGAACCAATGAAAGATCAGCTTCGCAAACCCCGATGGCTGCCCATGGGGGAAGAAAAGAAAGATGAGGGATCAGGAGATCCTATCAAATTATTGCTCAAGGAGGCCCTCCAGAAAAAAAGGAATGCGATGATGGACAACTTTGTCGAGATCCTTCAACGGTTGCCCACTAATAGCGCATCTACATCCAACAGCCACTCTGGAGGCGCCACTCCTTTTAAGGTACAAGTAAACTTTGACATTCCCATATTTGAGGGCCAAATAGATGCAAATGGCATTGATAGATAGTTGAATCTGCTAGAAGGATATTTCTCGGTTCATGACTTTTCCGACCGAGAAAGGATTATTTTTGCACTCCTTAAAGCCGCCCCCCATGTCAAGGACTGGTGGGAAACCTACTGGGAGAAACAGAGTGAGGGGGAACCCTCTCTGTTCTCGGTCGTACCCACTTGGAATTATTTCTGAGACACCATCAAGGAACAATATTATCCTGTGGGGATCTATGAGGACAAATACATTCAATGGACTATGTTGCGGCAGCAAAGTGACCAAGATGTGCATGAGCTGACGAATCTGTTCCATACCCTACGCACAAAGTTGGGTATCAAATATTTGGAGAAACATTTGGTGTTAAAGTACCGCATTTGTCTTCATAGATACATTCAGGAGGAAATGGAGTTCCTCAACATCTCCTCACTTGGTGCGGCATACCAGTGTGCTGCCAAGATTGAGCAGAAGTTCAAACAAAAGAAGCGAGACTTTGGGTATGCGAATCAGAAGCAAGGGAAAGGTACCCCCAAACCGTCGAACAAAGGACCAAGCCAAGGATGGGTGGTCCAGGACAACCTGCCAAAGCCGCAAGCAAAGAACAACATCATGAAGCCAGAAAAGGACACGGGGAAATGGTGTGAGTTCCATAAGAGCTCCACTCACAACACAAGTGAGTGTCGGGCCAAGTAGTCACTGGTAGCCGAGTTGAAGGCTTTTGAATCGGATGCAGGCTCTGACTCTGAATCAGAACCTGACAAGGGGAATGACAGGGGGAATCATATTATCGATGCAAAGCCCAATGCCACAGTTGCCACCACGAAGATCCAGAAGAAGGAACCAAAATATCCAAAGGAGGCGGAGAGCCTCTTCCATTCCCAGATGTGGGTAAAGGGTTTCCCGTTGTAGTTCATTGTCAACAGCGGGAGCCAAAAGAACCTCATCTCAGTAAAGGTTGTGAAATTACTGGGCTTGCCGACCACATCAAACCCACAACCATACACCATCGGGTGGCTGCACCAAGGACGGGACCTCTGCATAAGCCAGCAATGTCGCCTTCCCTACAACATGAAGCCCTTCATGGATGAGGTATTATGTGACATTGTTCCTCTTGATGTTTCTGATGTATTATTAGGCCAACCATACTTGTGGAAGTGACATGTTGTGTATGAGTCCAAGCCTCATGATGTTATTATTACTTTGGGCAATAAGCTATACAGAATACCAAAAATACCACCGCCTACAGCCATCTCTTTGGTTATTGCAAAACAATGCAGTGAGCTCATTACCAAAACCAGGAAATTTGTTTTCCTAATGATCCGCCCTCAGGAAAAGAGGAAGACTGCAGCCACAACCTCTAGACAGGGCCCCTCTGCATGATAGCAACATATGGATAAGGTCATGGAGGAGTACGAGGACATCTTCACCTCCCCCACAGGGGTGCCTCTACACTGTCAGGTCAAGCACCCCATCGATCTGACCCTAGGTGTGTCGTTGCCCAATGGACTGATATACTCTGTTCTAAAGAATGATGAAATCAAGAGGAAGATTCAGGAGTTGCTGCAGAAAGGTCACATCTGATCGAGTTCATCACCTTGTGGGAGCCCAATCGTGCTAGTGCAGAAGAAGGATGGGACTTTGAGACTCTGCATTGACTATCGGGCACTGAACAAGATCACTATCCGGAATAGGTACCTGATCCCATGGATCGATGACCTTCTGGACCAACTCAAGGGGGTGAAATATTTCAGAAAGATCGACTTGAAGCCTGGGTATCACCAGGTACCAATCAAACCCTCTGATGTGTGGAAGACTGCGGTCAAATCCAAGGAGGGCGTTTTCGAATGGCTGGTCATGCCTTTTGGGTTGACGAATTCCCCTACAACCTTCATGAGACTAATGGATGACATATTGAGACAATTCACCAACTCATTTGTAGTGCTTTACTTGGATGACATTTGATATTTAGCCAGACTTGGGAAGAGCACCTCCACCACATCTGACAAGTCCTCCAAACACTGCGGAAACACAAGTTGTGTGCCAATTTGGAGAACTGCACTTTTGGCATGACCCAGGTTCAGTATCTAGGATACATTATTGATGAGCAGGGGGTGCATGTGGATCCAACCAAGATCCAAGTCATTCGGGATTGGCCAGCCCCAACCACCCTAACAGAGCTCCGCATCTTTTTGGTTCTTTCCAATTTCTACCGCATGTTTGTGTTGGGATTCTCTCATATCACTTGGCCCTTGAGTCAAGTCACCAAGGGAGGAGTCAAAGAAAAATTCTTTTGGTATGAATCTCAACAGAAGGAGTTCGACGATTTGAAGCATCGTCTCTTCTCTACACCAGTGCTCACATTACCATACTTGCAGCAACCATTTGAGATTGAGATAGATGCCTCCGACTATGCTATTGGGGAAGTCCTTACTCAACAGGGGCATCCAGTGGCATATCATAGTGAGACACTTTCCAACACAGTCTGGAAGTATCCCACTTATGACAAGGAGATGTATTCCATTGTGCAGGCTTGCCGACAATGGAAGCATTACATTTTGGGAAAGGAAACGGTCATCCACACAGACCATCGACCCTTGCAGTTCATACAGACACAAGGGAATTTGCAGAACGATCGTCATCAGAAGTGGTCCACATACCTGCAACAGTTTAATTTGAACATTAAGTACAAGAAAGGAAGCACCAATAATGTTGCAGACTGCCTCAGCCGACCCCCTATCATGGTGCTAACTACGGTGCTCAACTCTTGTGAGCACGAGACTTCCGATTGGCCGCTTCTCTACAAAATTGATCCATAAATCGGCCACACATACAATACACTCTTGGAGGGTAAGCAAGTTCCTAATTTTCACCTCCAGGATGCCCTGCTATGTCACGTGGGACATCTTTGTGTTCCTTTAAGCGAGTGTGCCAAGATTATTTGGGAGGCACACTATAGTCAGGTCGTTGGGCATTTCGGGGTCGAGAAAACCATGGAAATAATGCAAAAGTATTTCTATTGGCCAAACCTTTGACATGATGTTGGGAAGTATATCAAGTCTTGCACTACTTGCACCATTTCCAAACCAACCATCAAGAAGCAAGGCCTTGATACTCCGCTGCCCACCCCTAGTCAACCTTGGGAATCCATCTCCATGGATTACATGTCGGGCCTTCCTTATACTAAGCATGGCAATGACTGTGTTTTTGTGGTCATCGATAGATTCTCGACGATGTCCATTATGATGGTGTTACACATTATTTTGGTCACTTTGGTGGTGTCTCTACAGTTATGTGTTCAGGCTCTCATAAGAACCTTTTACCTGAGAAAAGTGATTGTTGTCTTCTTCCATAAAACATATTTTTAAGAGGAGTTCACAGGCTAGCTATGTTGTAGGGTGCGAGAATATTTATTCTCACAGGCAACCTTATACCTATCCTGCGAGGTGTTCGCAATCTGCTCTATAGGTAGGAGGAGAACCAGTTTTAAAGCTTAAAAGGAAGAGGGAGTTACAACGGTTCTAGAAGAAGATCTTCTATAAAATGAGTTGGCATTCACATGGTTGGAATCCTACTGACTTCTTAGATTTAGTGGGATCATCCTCATCCCTTTAACCATCTCTCCTTCTCCTATATAATGAAGGGTTTATCAAGGAAGAGGTTAAGAAAGTTTGAATAGAGAATTGATGAAAGAATTGTGTGAGGAACCCTGTTTGAATTAAAGCTTGAAGACACCATTTGTCTATCAAGCCATACCGAACCTTGTTCATGTAAATGTAGAGAAAGTGTGTGTGTTGGAACCAAGGACCACTGAAAGGAATCTTGTGACATCAAGGCGATCTAGTTGTATCTTCTACTTTCATTTAATATGATACAGTGGCATGTCCCTTTCCCATAAAATTACTCTTATTTTATTGCATAACTCCTTGATCATATGCATAGGTTGACATTGAATATACTTTTCCATCTTCACTTTGGTTGGTTTGTGTTGTCTTGGACCTGATCTCACAAGAGCACCACAACAAAGTAGGAACAACATAGACCTAAGGAAGCGATATAAAGGTATGTCACTCATTCTTTCCTGATAGTAGATTCGATGATTGCAACTTAGAGAAGGAGTCATGTCATGTCCTATTTTGTTCTAGATCCAGGTGGATCTAGGGAGATCTGTTAGTGTCCGCATATACCGATTTATCATATAACAAAATTGGTGACTCTGTTGGGGATACAACTCATTTTTGTGGTTTTTTGTTAGCCATTTTCTCTTGGTCTACTTTTTTCATTGCCAACTAGTCTTTGAGTTTGTAGGAGACCCTTATAGACTCTCTAGACCCAGAATTTCACTCAAAAGTTTTGTCCCTTTTCCAAATTTTCATAATTTACAAACCTTCTCGCATTGTACCTCTCTATAGCCTGCGAGAACCTTTCATTTTCACACCCCACTGTTTAGTCCAGTGCGACATTCTCTCACCCTACCAGTGTCTAGACTGTGAGAATGCCTCATTCTCGCACTGTACTCCACTACTAGGCTGCGAACCCATTTGTAAAAGTTTTGGATCGGGCCTTCTTTTCTTCTTGATGCCCAGATTGGTTTGTTCACCTAGGAATAACTTCTTTTGCCAATGTTTCACTGTTTCTTGACTTCAAATCTTGCGGTTGATTAGTTTTCGGGGATCGAAAACTCTTCTTCATCATTTTTTCCCAGTTTTTACTTCTTTGCCTTTTACCAACGAGGGTATAATCTCGGAGTCTGAGATTTGAGTGCTTGTTTGGTAATAAGTCTTTGATTGGATTAAAAGTTGGGATTATTATTTTCATAGGTTGCTTACTGCTTGGAAAAGTTCTTTGTCCATACACATTTGAAGAGACTTTTTCTTGTCGATTTTTATTTTTATCTACATTAAAAGATTTGATTTGGGCGTTTATTGAGTATTTTATTTTCACTAGTTGCTTACCTTTTCTTAGTTCCATCCCTGCTTTTGGTTTCTAAAAAAAATAAAAAATAAGTCTTTTTCTTTTAAGCAATCATTCCGAAAATATTGGCGTTAAAACATTGAAAGAAAATGAATAGTGAATTTACATCGTCCATGATTGTTTGGTACTACATTTGAAAAGAGAATTGTACATCGCAGTTAGCATTGTTCCAGAAAACTTATTTTTCCCTGTTGTAGATAGAATTCATTGAACGAAAATTTTGTATCATTCATCTCTATTTACGTATTGTTGGGTCTAAGTCTTACACGACACCAATTTTATTCCCATCTCCCTCTTGAGTAACCACAACCTTTAATAATACTGCGCAATTTTAAAATACAACTAGTAACATTCTCTAGGGCTATTTTACACCAACATTAGTTAGGCTAGATCTTTGGAATAGGCAGTGAGACACACTCTCCAAAGCACAAAACACACAATAGTATCTTGTGATAGGGAATGTCAAATTCCATTTGTAGCATTTTGTCCTGGGAAGCCCTTCTCACACATGGGTCAAACCTGAGGTCGCATTGAGATTGAAAAAGTTACTCACCCTGATTTGTTGGTCTTAGTGTAGAGATTGCACTTATTATAGGGGTTGCTTGAAGGTATACCCACAATGATGAGTGGAAGCCTCTCAAGTTGATTTCGAGATAGATACCCTACCCTTGCGTGTGGATCGGACTATCGATTGTTTCCCCGGGTATCTTTGTTGTTTGTGGTAACCTTAGTAGCCTATCTTCTAAGGGTCTTACACGAGGTGACTGTGGAGGGGAAAGTCTCCACGGTACTTGGAATCGACGTTAGCCAGACTCACTCGGACTCCTTGGAGGGTATACCCACGATTATGTGTGGGAGCTTACACCAAGGTGTAAGTCCATTAAGCAGGTCGTCAGCATAAATTTTCCACCCTAGCTCAGCCCCTTCTTGTCTCAACATTGCAATGTTGGATTTCATCACCAACTAATGACTTCAGAATTGGAAGGACTTGTTTTCTTGATTTTTGATTCCTAGATTTTACTAGCGCGTGTTGTTTGTTTACATAAGTTGGCCATAGAATTCCTTTCATAAGTTTTTTGCTTGATCACAATTGACCCTCCACGCCATTAACGTAGAATGCAAGGACTACCCCTAGAAGATCTGGAAGGTTCTCAACCCTTTCCTACCAACCCACTGGAGGGCTCTCCTCAATAGAGTGAAGTCCAACATGTTTCCACTCCACAAGTGGAAAGAGCTAACTCTTTAGAATGATTATGAATTACTAATTCTCGAGAGGACTTTCGACTTCCTCCCGACTCTGTGAGACGTATTGTTCGAGTGAATTCTTCTAGAGAAATTGTTGTTGAGTCTTCTGGATTACTGACCAGACCTTTCACAAGACTTGAGGGTCAAGATCCTTTTTGGGCTACTGGAATTTTTAGACGGGATCTCTTTGGCTCAGGAGCAGGTGTTGATATCACTGTCACACCATAATAGCCTGAAACATCCGATCCAGACGCAATACCTTTTACTACTGCCTATTATTTCCCTGGTTTAGGCACTTCGGCAGCCGACCACATCTTCACTATCCCTCTTCAAATGGCCCATTATACAATGGTCCTAGATACTATGAGTCCTCACACCGGGAATATGATGGCTAGCCAAGCTCCCATTGGTACGCCGCTTTCGCCTGGATTCACCCCAACACTTCCCCCCAGATATCATGCATTGAATGCTTCTATTCCCACTCCTACACAAATCTCATCCGGGACTCCTAACATTTCCACTCCTTCTGGGCACCATATCGTTCTTGATTTTATTCCGACACTTCCTCAACCCCCTTCCAAAGGGTCTCTTCCATCCCCTATTGGAGGCACCAACCCTAGTGGCACCATCCAATCTTTAACACCTCATTATCAAATTCCTATTGGTGAACAATTTCACCAAGGAGGTCAAACCCAATCCCCTTTTGCATGACAAATACCAATTGGGACGCAACCCCCTATTAGAGGGAAACCCCCACCTACCCCACCCTATGGACAAAACATACCTCCATCTTTGGCCCAATAATGGAACCATCTTATCCAAAAAAACCCTCATTCGACTGGGGGGAAACCACCTCAAGTTAGCTCTTTCATACCCCCTAGTACAGGCCAACCATATCCAGGTCAGTCCAATCCTATTTGTAGCTTGAATTCTCAACCCCACACCCTTGTTCAAGGGAACATCCCTCACCAATACAACCCTATAAATTATCTGCCTCCACACCAACAACCGAATCTGCCTGGATCTTTGCATTATATGTCAGCTACTTACGGTCCTATTGGTCTACCTACAGGACTCCCTCCCCAAAGTCACCAGTAACCCCACGTGAATAGAAAATTACCCTTCTTATCCACCCTGGACCTCCCTGATCTATCGAGAATTTTAAATGATCCTATCCGTCACTCTCCTCAATGGCCCGTGATACCAACCAAACTACCATTCGACATTCCTAAATTCGATGGTGAACCAGGAGAGGACCCAAAAAATCATGTAATGACTTTCCACCTTTGGTGTTCATCCAACTCCTTGACGGATGACTCTATTCATTTACGTCTTTTTCACCGAAATCTCATGGGTTCCACCATGAAGTGGTATATAGAATTACCATGAGGCTTCTTCACCGACTTTAACATCCTTGCCATGGATTTCCTCACCCACTACCAATTACCAATCCATTACAAAATGGGAATCAAAATTTTGAGTTCTTTAAAACAAACCAAAGCCACTCATGTCTTTGATCACTTTCATGAGTGGCGACGGAGATGACGTCTCATCAAACTCGAACTTCCTGATTAGTTACTGGCAGAGTGGTTCATGAAATCATTCGTGAATGACATCACTCATGACATCGCCATGGGTGGAGTTGTCACAGAAGAACAGGTGATCAGTCGTTTTCAATACCTTGACCTCGTTTACTCACAAACGGGTACTCTTTACGATTTACTCCCTGACGCACCTTGTCCTTCTGCTACTGCGACTTCAACTACCCCTGCTGCTTCTCATGTAGCTGACGATGTGATTGGCACTTTTCATGCCCAACCCCACTCTGCATAAGCCTCTAGAAACACCCCCAAACTCATTGCTTCTAATGTTCAAAATGCTCTGTCTCCTCCCCCTCCCGCCGGCAAGATTTCTGAGGTGAATTATGTTCAATCTACTCCTGCTGGAAAGAATAAATCCAAAAAAGGGAAGGGTAAGAACAAGGAGGATAAAAATAATCTGCAATTTGAGAAGACCAAAACACCATTTGTTGATTATAAGGATAAGTGAAAACCCCGATACCCTTGTCTTATCTATGGTAATGATCACTGCACTAAGGATTGTCCAAGATGAGCCGAGGTTACTAAGTTCCTTCAAGGGACCCCGAAATTTCCTACTCCGGTCATGTTGTCACAACCCTTCCCTTCTCAACAACAAGACCAATTGGTCATTTATGACCAACCTTCCTCCTCGACTACATCTTATGTATTAATGTGTACAGGTGATTCAAATAAGAATGACATCACACTTACCACTCGAGCCAAAGATTATTCTTCCTCCAAAGAGAAGGTTGATGAGATACCTCCTTCATTGGTCCAACCTTCTCCCAAGACTCCACCTACCAACGGTCCTCTTCGTCTCGAACGATCGAGCCTAGATACATTTATTCGCCCTCCCCCAAAGGGTGTTGTCTGAAAATTTGCTTTCAATCCTCATGCGCATGATGCCCAGAACTACAGTATTGTCAAAGATCTAGCCCAAGCACCGTCCGTGATGTCAGCCCTCGAAGTCCTTCAGATTTGTCCTACACAACGAAAGGCACTGTTGAAATATATTGGTGGAATCGACCCTAGCGATACAAATTTAATAATTTTTTACTTGGAAGATCACATTCCAAGGTTACCCCCTCAACTCGCATTCCAAATACAAGTTATTGTCTCTGACAAGAACATTTGTAGAACAATTATTGATGAGGGTGCCTCAACGTGTGTCATGTCTATTACCTACTGGAAAGCCATTGGATCTCCTCCCTTAACCAAATCACACAACACACTCAAAGCCTTTAATGGCTCTGGCTTTAAACCTTACAGTGTCCTCCCTTCGTTGCCTATTACGTTAGAAATCAAAACGGTCAATGTAGAAGTCGAGGTCTTTGATGCTCCTCTCGATTACAATATTTTACTTGGTCATAGCTAGATCGATTCCATGCATGCAGTTGTGTCCACTCTTTTATGTGTCGTACATTTCCCACATCAAGGAAAATTAGTTCTGGTGGACCAATTGGCCTTCTTTAACTCTGATGCATGCACCAGCAATGTAATGTTCATTGCAAAAACACCCCCTGGATATGAAAATATCAGTGTGGGTCTTCTTAAAGATTCCTCTTTGATGGGTACTTTCCCCATTCCACCACCTGATGTTCCACATCTGTTTGTCGCATCGATCAACATGATTTCCACCTTTGTTCGAGAAACCCTTGTGTTTTATGACCTGTGGATAGTACCCAACCCCAGTGATCATCTTCGCTATGGTGACCAAATGCCTTTGAGTCTGGTCGAATCAGCTTATCAAGCCATTCAATCGGTAACCCCTTCTACCCCCTCTCTTGGTGATTCATCTCTCGATCCATTCCATGTCATTTTTCCTACAGACAAGATGATTATGTCTGTTATGTCCATGGAAGACACCCCTTGGGACGATGGACATCATCGTTCCATTCACTTCCTGGAACAACACACCGTTGAGAGTCACCAACGGATCGCGACTCCGTCGACTGTTGTCATCATTTCTACCATTCTAGAGTCTACACATGATATGTTTTATTAAGGGAACTTAAGTAATATCTCACCCATAATCCCCCTCGACATATCCATTAAACCTAGAATTGTCGAAAATGTGCATATCGGAGCTTCGTGTTCCCATGACAAAGTTGTCACCTACAAGTCTCTTTTTCAAGAATTTCATGACGTCTTCGCATGGAGCTATGAAGAAATACCAGGTATTGACCCCGACATTGTTGTACATGAGATTAAGACATACCCGAGCACTAAAACTGTCCAGCAACGACTTCGTCTGATCCACCCGCGTAAATCAGTCGCCATCAAGATAGAAGTTGAGAAACTTCTTAAAGCTGGCTTTATTTACCCTGTGGCTCTAACTGACTAGGTTTCCAATCTAGTTCCGGTTAACAAGAAACAAGGTACAATCCATGTGTGTGTTGATTATAGGGATATTAATAAATCTTGTCCTAAAGAAAACTTTCCTACCCCCTTCATTGACCAGGTCGTCAACAACTATGCCGGAAGTGAAATCTTCTCCCTGATGGATGGTTTCTCCAGATATAATCAAATCAATATCATACCCACAGATCAACACAAGACTTCCTTTATTTGTCCTTGGGGCACTTTCACCTACCGGAAACTACCCTTTGGTTTAAAGAATGTTGGCACAACTTTTCAATGTGTTGTGTCTTATGCCTTTCATGATATAAAGCACATTGTGCAACCATACCTCGATGACTTACCAGCTCATTCCATGCTCCATGTCAATCATCCAACACACCTCCAAGCCATTTTCCTTCGATGTCGATTTTACCGTATACACTTAAATCCACACAAATGTGTTTTTTGTGTCAAATCCGACCGACTTCTGGGTTTTATTGTTTCACATCAAGGGATCAGAGTAGATCCTTTAATTCTTAATCTCCCTCCTCCTTCCTCACTTCACCAGTTACAGAGTTTGCAAGGGAAGGAAAACTTTCTATGTCGTTTCATTCCAAACTACGTTGAGTTAACCCTTGGATTTACTTGACTACTTAAGAAAGGTTCTGAGTTTGTATGGGACACCACTGCTAACAAATCTTTCGAAGCTTTGAAATTGAATTTAACCTGTACCCCACTACTTTTCCCACCCAATTATAGTCGTGATTATTTCCTTTATCTCGCAGCCTTGAACTCTACCATTGCAATGGTTCTCGTCCAGGAGGATGATTCTCATGATGAAAATGTCATCTATTATTTGAGTCGGAGTCTCACGACTACCGAAACCAAGTATTTACATGTTGAAAAACTGGCCTTGACAGCCATCCAAGCTGTCCAATGTTTCTGGCACTATATCCTTTTACGCAAGACTACTGTGATTTCCAACTGCAACCCTCTGCAGCACATTCTTACACACCATTTATAGGGGGAAAATACTCCAAATGGATCATAATACTCCAGGAGTTTGAATTAGAGTTCAAACGGGCTAAGTCCAATAAATCCTTGGTGTTTGCCGAATTGATTTGTGACCTTTCCTGTTCTGAGACGGAAAATGTAGCAGAGGAATCATTACCCAATGAATCCCTCTTCCTGATCAGTTCTGATGACCTTTGGTATGGGGATATCATTATATATCTCCAAACTCAAACTTTTCAGCCTGATTTGTCTAGCACTGACCGTCATCAAATACGTTACCAAGCCTGTCAGTATATTATCCTTGGTGAATATCTATCGCTGTGGGGTTGACTCCGTCTTTCAATGATGTCTCACCTTTGATGAAGCCGAGAAAGCCTTGAATGACTTCCATTCTGGAGCATGTGGTGGTCACATGTCTGGGTATGCTACTGCCTAAAAGATCCTACGAGCTGGATATTTTTGGCCCTCTTTATTCAAAGATTGTATTATCGCCGTCCAAAAATGCCACGCTTGCCAAACATACAACAACAAAATACGATCACACCCTGCTCCTCTACACCCTATAGTCCATTGGACCTTTTGTGAAATGGGGTATCGATTTCATGACAAGTCACCCTCACTCGGTCGGGGGGCATGGATACATCATTGTAGCCGTAGATTATTTTACGAAATAGGTCGAGGCGATGCCGACATTCGATAATATGAGAAAGATTGCAGCACTATTCATATTCAGTCATTTCATTTCTCGGTTTGGTGTTCCCCAAGCTATCGTTATTGATCATGGTAGCCACTTTAGAAACTTTATGATGTCTGAACTCACTGAAAATTTGGATCTTCGCCATGAAAACTCAACACCCTATTACCCACGGTCCAATGGCCAGGTTGAAGAAATAAACAAATTCCTCATTACCATGCTTTGACGAATGATAGGGATTCACAAAACTAGTTGGCACACGATGTTGTTTTCGGTATTGTGGCTTACTGGACATCTGTAAAGTCTGCTACCGAGTTTTCACCTTTCCAGTTAGTTTATGGTACAGAAGCCATCCTATCGATTGAATGTGAGATACCATCTCTAAATCTCGTCGTTGAACTTCTCCCAAACACTTCTGCTGAAGAAGAATGTCTATTGTATCTTATGCAACTAGACAAAAACCGTCGTGATGCCACCCTAATTATAGAAACCCAGAAGAAACACGTCAAATCTCAATATGACAAACATGTCAAACCACACGTGTTCTTTGAAGGAGATCTAGTCCTCCTTTATGAATAAGATCAGGATTTGTTAAGAGCTAGAAAATTTGAGGCTATGTGGCGAGGTCCTTATATCGTCAGACGTGTGTTGGAGAAAGGATCCTATGAGTTAATGGACTATGATGGTATCCCTTTAAGTGAACCCAAAAATGGGCTTTACTTAAAGAAGTACTATGCTTAGGTCATCTATGCATGAGTGCTTGTATTTTATTGTATCATACTCTTTTGTGTCACTTTAGTGTGCTTTTTTGTTATTTGGTCTCTACCCTCGACTGCTTACCTTGCATTGTGCTTGGTTTCCAGATGTTAGAGTCTTCGCTACCCCACATTGGCTTCATCGATGGCACTAGTCATAGTACTCGGAACTTAGCTTATGTTGCATGGGCAATTTACACACCTACAAACGAACTTATCAGTCTACAAGGTGTTTTCCTCGGTCGTGCGACCAATAATATCGCAGAATATAGCGTCGTCATCGAACTGTTGACTGATGCTATTTAGCTTGGTATCCACCACCTGGTTATACGACTCGATTCACAGTTAGTAGTGCTATAGTTAAGTAATGTCTATGCTATCCGAAGTCCTACTTTATTACGGGTGTATTTACGAATTCGCCTCTTTGAACGCTATTTTGATTACATCGAATATCAGCACATTCCTAGATGTCTAAATACATTGACTGATGCTTTAGATAATTATGTGTTAGACAAACATTTGGGACATTTATAAACCAATCACACATCACATGTATTATACAACACAAGATAAGCCGGTAGAAGTCGTATATATGTATATAACGATCAAACGTTTTTACAAAAAATTTATGTCCAGAGACCAAAATCTCAAAATATGAAGCCCATAGCTTCTACAAGATAGCATCACGGATGACGCTCACGGTAACATACAACTGCTCAAGCTACCCTATGGAGCCGTCTACTAAGAGAATCAGACATGCCCACAGTATGGTGTTGATAACACCTTGGGATCTCCCCAATAGCGATGTCTGAGACATTCGCAGTTAGTCCCTCTAAGTTTTGTTCAACTACCTCATAGTCCTTAGCATCCCATCTTGCCACTGGAGCCACTTCTCCTCGTTTCTAGATGGGAGACATTCCTGGAGGTCGATACGGACCCACATCTATGTCATCAAAAGAAATTTTTGATTAGTCCTTGGATAGACATAAAAACATTTCATATAATAAAATTTGCAAAAACATTAAAAAAGAACAAAATGTGTACATCTCACCTAAGTCACCCCACTGAGTATCCTCAGGCAGGACCAAATCCGGATCTCCTCAGAAATCCAAACTAGCATATGTGTAGTCATCAACCATCAACATCTGGGGTCTCAACTAGTCAAAAAATGAATCATTATATTTGATTATTGGCCCTACTACGTGCCGTGCCATGAGGTTACACCACCTCAGCATCCTCGGATGTTGTGGGGCTGATAAACCCCAATCTACCTGTAGTTGCAGCAGTGGGACCCTCTCAAGGAAGAATGACACTAAAAGTGACCTATACCCGAACTGCTTCAAGTCACCCCTTCTGCACTTTGTCAGTTGCCTCTTCATACTGCAGAGAACCGCGTCTGACCAGTTGAAAACCCGAGGCTCGTTGCAATCTATTGCATATTGGAAATAGCTCTGGAGAGCCATGTGCAAAGCAACACACCCATCCATGCGTGAAATGGTAAACAAGATATTTCGTAGGGTCAAGTCTTGGACCCCCCAAATGGAAACTTTACCCTTGCTTGTCTTTGCCTCAGGAACACAATGTCGGCGAACATACTCATTCATAGGAAGTCCACCACCCCTACCTTCGGTCAGAGTCGCATGGGATCCATGTCATGACAACCCAATCAAAAAATAGATATCCTTGATATATGGTGTCAGCATGTGGACCCCTACATGAAATAACTATTGATCCACATCCCACATGTGGACCAGGTACTCTAACAACCTGAGTTGGACTCTCATGCCCGGGATCCTGAAATTTTTTAAAAGACCACATTCATTCAGGGTAGCAATTGTACGCAGATCATTTTCGATAATGGAATCATCCTCCTCGTGGTCCCTTTCCCTCCATTCCAACATCATGATGATCAATACCTGCAATGGAGCCATGAGAAGGAAGTTAGCAACTCTTTTTAACCTCTTGAACAAATTTTTATTGAGTAAAACCACACACAAAAATCTATTTTTCGGCCCTTGCAGGTGAAGCTTTTGTATAGTGCGAGATTCTCGCAGGTGCACTGAAGCCCACTTACAAAAATCTTAGATTCTCATAGGTCCTGAATGGCCCACCTACAAGAATGCTTGAGCACACCTATCGGCCCTAAAATGGACTTAAAACTTTAAAAATTGCCAATAAAAATCAAAAGTAAACCATGGAAAAGTTGAAGAATTAGGAGATTACCTCGTTGGCCAAAACCGTTTGCCGAATAACCGCCTGTACCTCCCACAATCGAGCAAAGAAAGTTTTGAGAAAAACAGGTGTGTTGGACAAGTTTTTGGCAAAGTAACAATGAAATGGTAAAAGGGACTTTTTCACCCATATTTATTCACTTTTTTACTATTTCTTATTGATTTTTTGTATATTATTTTTA
>JZKD02S1667850.1:46155-87434 GCA_000966675.3 Picea glauca
TCATCTAAAAAACAAGATATTTTGTAATTTGAACTCTTCCTATTGAAGAGTTCTTTGGCCAGGGTAGTCTTTCCTACACCACCCAACCCAACAATCCCTACGACCTGAGGTTTTCCTCCACTATGTTGTTGATGCTGCTGTAAAACTCTATTTTCAAAATCTCTCACCTTTTCATCCAAACCCGTTGGATATTTGGCTACATCCAATGGTGTTTCCTTCACCTTTCTCAACACAGTGTCAACCACCTTATCTAGCAAGACCCCCTCGTCCCTGGTTATTCACAAGAAAATAGAAATATCTAGTGAGAAACAGACGTGTATATCTATCCAACGTAAGGTAATACAAATTTACAGAGAGGGAAGTTTAAGTGGTTACCCGTTACACGCCTCTAGCTCGAAACCGCTTATGTGAGAAACACCCGAAAGTGCTTTAATCCATTTTTCAACAGTCGCTGGGTCGTGTCGCGGCGTAGAATCATAGTTCCTCTTATTTTCCAGTGTCCGTAGGGCTTGAGCATACACTCCATCTTTCTTCCGCGGCCACCGAAGATCATTAGGCTTCACGTGGTAAAATACTGGAATTACGGTACCCTTTGACTCCAACATCTTTAGGAGCTCATTTAGACACCAGGTTGAGTCAGCGTATCCGGCAGAGAAAATGGCCACATGGACAGAGGCTGTTTGAATAGCCCCTTCTAATTGAAAGGTAAAATTGTCTCCTTGCCGCAATTCTTCCTGATCCAGAAAGACCTTCAATCTGTGTAAACGAAGCCGACGGTAGAGATGGCTCGCGAAGGTTTTCTTGACATCGGGACCCCGATGACTTATAAATACATCATAGGGGGAATTGCTGGTGCTGTTAGCGGAGGCGGAGGTGGAGGCAGCGGTGGAGGAAGATGTAGCCATTCCCAATTCGAAAATAGACACAGAAATGGGGGAGATGGGCGATGAGTTAGACTCAGACTGCAATGGAGGATTAGGAGTTCCTTATGACCGATGAAAAATTGTGCAGAATTGCAATTGGAAACATTACACATCAAAACCTTATGAGCGATATCTATATAGCATTACACCTCAAAACCCTTTACCCCTCGTTTTTGCTTATGTCTGAACGCGCGTTTTGGTAGTGGCCGACAATAAACCGCGCCAAGCCCATCTGGGGTCAAAAAGAAACGGACCGACTTCTAAGAGCTTAGGATGACAACTATACAATCGAGGGGATCAATAACCACGTGGACAAGCGGCCAGCTAAAGGAAAATGGAAGGAAGCCGAGAGAACGAAAAGTGTACATGGTTCTCGTTAAAAGCTGTCACCCATCGGAAAAGAATAAATGAACGGACACCACTCTTGGTGAGGGCTTTGTCCACCTTGAATTTGCCATTCATATCCCATCTTTAAAATTATATATATCTTTTGGTTTTAAAAATGTGTGTTTTCAATAAAACTAAAACTATAGAAATATTTTGGTGAAAAAAAACGTTAATTAATCTTTTATTTAGTAATTTTATATTTTCAAAATTTTAAGTGTGCATATAAGCGACTTAGCATGTATAATGTATTTTTTTCACTAAATGTTGTATAGGTGTGAAGGCATTGCCTATATCATAAAGATTTTCTAAAATTTAAATGTGCATGTAAACTAAGAGATTTGCCATGTAAAATTTAAATGTGCATGTAAACTAAGAGATTTGCCATGTGAAATGTTTAACTAAAAACTAAATGTTACACATGCATCGTTTTGAATGTCATAAAGAAGAAGGCATTGTTTTGAATGTCATAAACAAATCACCTTAGGAATTTTTATTTATTAGTGGTGACAAAAACTTATCAAGGACATTGTGTAACGTTGTAAGGGCATTGTTTATTAACTTTATACAAGGAATTAGGGACCAAGGCTTTTGTGGTTAGAGGAGGAAAGTGTGGATGATGAACAAATCTTAGTACAATTTGAGATATTGCTTTGAATATTCATGGTTGTGGCTTTAACATGTTTTCTCCTAAGGCATAGAGATTGACCATTAACTATGATGTTTATTATGGCGATAGACGTACCCCCTATTGAAAATTGGTGAATGAATCAATCTTTTAATTAAAAACTCTAATCTTATGGTCAATAATTAAAGATGTTGGTATATTCTCCTCGTCTCCTCTAAATTAATGGATGGGATGTTGAAAATTAACTTCCTTGCATTTATCAATGCATATGTTTATCATTATTGAAGTTGTTTACATTTTCACATTTACCTAATAGGATTATGAAATTATCGTCTAGGTTTATCAAATGGCAGGGTTATCAAACTATTCTTTCACATTTACTACTTTACTATTATCCAATTACCCCATTAGGTTTTCAAATGGCACCTCAACTTCCTATCACCACAACTCCACACATTCTCCACTAAGATGAAAACATGGCCATTAAATGAATGGGATTTTGCAAATGTTGGCCTGGCTCTTTTGTGTTGGAGATGGAGGTGGTGGATCGATCAAAGAGATCAGGACTACAAGGCCACATGATTATTCTCCTACAACTGCCAATGCACCCTCCCCCCCACCCTTCAGGGTTCCTCCTCCTCCTTGTCCAGCTTAATGATAGCTAATGTACACATCTCTATTCCTTTTCTTTCAATAATCTCGTTTTGTATTTTTATGTTATTTCAATTGCATTAATGCTTCTCAAATAACGATAAATGATCATCATTGTATTCAATCTATTTTCTTTGCATGATGAATATTATGAAGTTGCTTTTCGAATAGTAGAAAATGTACAAGAGTATAGTGTGTATGGCTTGGCTTCTACGAAACCATCATCATATTGATCGTCTTGGAACAAGTCAATTATTTCCAATCTTCTTAGATCTTGTCGTGTGCACACATTAGCATACAATGCCTGAAAATATATTCATTGTTGGTAATAAAAATGTCAATTGTTTCATTACATTGTGTTTCACGGTTTTTTTTCCTCTGGAATGAACACCTGGTGAATCAAAGGATCGACTGAGATGCACATGAAAACAACATAACTTACAATGAAACTTAATGGCCTTCGATGTGTAAGGCAAGGTACAATGAAATTGATCCGGATTTAGGAGCGGAATGAATTTTTTAACATACTGAATACAATAAACACAGAGATATGAAGAACAACACAAATATCCAGTGAACAATATATTCTATTGATTAATGAAATAGGCTGAAACTGTAAAACTGCAGAACTGAAACACTTGCTCGAATGGTGGTAGTTATCTCTAAGAAGAGATGTGGCTTCTACGTGCATCCGTCTGAGCAAAATGATTACAATGAGGCTCCAAAACCCTATTACTCATGAATACCAAAACCCTAGACATCCAAAAACCTAACTCTAGGAGGTGAAATTCCAAAAGTCATGTGGGCCCCTATGGGTAAGTTGGTACCTCAACTTCCCAGGGTCGTAACTTTTGCATATGACCTTCGTTTTAGGCGCGTGGTAGCCCATTGGAAAGGTATTTCAGATGAATACACATTATGCCATCAAAATCTAATTATGTCTATAGTTTTACTGTGACGAGCCAAAAAAACATTGTTTAGGGCCCCAAAACAGCCCTGGAAGTACATAAAAATGTGTTGACATGAAAACATACAAAATAAGCCAGTTGGATTAGGTGAGAGGTCACTAGTATCCACCTTGAAGATGTGTAGGGATTCAGATAGCCCTAGAAGTGTAGAACCCACAATTATAAAGAAGTACAGAAGAATGTGTTGAACTAAAAACGGACAAGAGGAGCCAGTTGGAATAGGTGGGTGGCTACCAATATCCACCTGGATCAATCCTCCCCCCTTAGGAAGCAATGGTCTCCATTGCGTTGAGTTCCCCCATTGGGTGAGGAAACTTGTGTTGGATTTGGCCCCGGGTGAGCCACTTTCCTTGGTGTAGGAGATGCCCTTCCTTGACAACTCGATAAAGTTGGATCCTCTGTTGCCAAGTGCCCTTAACCTGTGTGTGCACTATATGATCAATGGATGCATGCTCCATGTAGTCAGGGTTGAGCTCTATTGGTGTCAGTTGTTCTGTGATCTCTGAGGTGTCCAATAATGGTGGAAAATATGGCCAAAGGAGGTCCACATTGAACACTAGGTGCAGGCCAAGGAAGAGTGGAGTGTTGAGCTCAAAAGCATTGCTACCCACAGCCTTGATGATAGTGTAAGGCCCACAGTGAAGTGGGTGGAGCTTCCGATGGGGCCCTGTGAGATGCTCCTTCTACAAATGTAACCAGACTTTATCTCCAACCTGAAACTAGTGTGATACCTTGTGTTGATCATGGCGTTGCTTGTACTTAACATTGGATTTCTCCAAAATCTCCTAGACGTGTTGGCGGATGTGTTGAATCCGCTCAATGAATCTAGTGGATTTGTCAGTTGCAGACTAAACATGGGAAGAGCCTATCTGTGTGGTGGCAAGAGGTAGTGCAACATCAATGGGACCCAAGGGTTGGAATCCCAGCCCCACCTGAAATGGGCTATGGTCGGTGGAGCTCTGGAGAGCCCTATTGTAACTGTGTTGAACATATGGAAGACTCTCATCCCATGTACATGGATGTTAGAGTTGTACATGCACAGGATGTGCACAATCATCTGATTGACAACCTCTGTTTGGTCATCTATTTAGGGGTGGAAAACAATGGATTTAGTGAGTTTGGTGTCCAACAGTGAAGAGAGACTCGACCAAAATGTGTTGAGGAACCTGATATCCCAGTCAGAGATGATGGTCTGCGGTATCCCAAAATGGACCCACACTCGTTCGAAGAAGAGCTTGGAAGTATCGACTACTGTGATATTCTTCTTGCAGGCTATGAGGATGGCCATCTTCGAAAACTGATCAACGACCACAAATACAAAGTCATTGCCTTTCTTGGTGGATGGAAGGCTAGACATGTAATCCATTGAGATGGATTCCCAAGGCTTCTCGGGAGTAGGAAGAGGGGTGTATAATCCTTGCTTCTTGATGGTTGGCTTGGCAATGGCACAGGCAATGCAAGATCAGATATACTTGCTAACATCCTATCGAAGTTTTGGCCAATAAAAATGTTTTTGAAGAACGACCACAGTTTTCTCCATGCCAAAATGTCTTGCCATTCGAATGTAGTGGGCTTCCCAAATCAACTTTGCACACTCGCTTGTAGGAACACAGAGATGGCCTAGATGGAATAATAGTCCCTCCTGAATGTGAAAATTGGTGACAGTCACGTCTGTACCCAAGAGCTGATAGGTGGTGGAAAATTCTAGATCTTGTCGATAAAGTTGGGGCCACTCAAATGCCTCATGTCCATAGGAATGGAGCACAGTGGTAAGTGAAGCCACGGGAGGTCGACTAAGGCAGTCAACGACACGATTTGATATCCATGTCTTATACTTGATGTTGATATGGAACTGTTGCACGTAGGTGAACCACTTCTGATGGTGGTCATTCTACAATTTCCCCTGTGTCTGTATGAACTGCAGAGGATTTTGATCAGTTTGGATGATTGTCTCCTTTCCCATAATGTAATGTTTCCATTGATGACATACTTATACAATGGAATACATTTCCTTGTCATAGGCGGGGTATTTATGAATAGTATTTGAGAGTGTCTCATTATGGTATTCCACCAGATGACCGTGTTGAGTGAGAATTGTGCCTACCACATAGTCAGATGCATCAGTCTCAATCTCGAACGATTGTTGCAGATCGGGCAAGGAGAGTACTAGAGATGAGCACAAGCGATGCTTCAGATCATTGAATGCTCGTTGTTGTTCCTTCCCCCACATGGACATTTCCATTCTACCTCCCTTGGTCACCTGGCTAAGGGCCCATGCAATATGGGAGAATCCCAACACAAACCGTTGGTAGAATTTGGCCAGTCCTAAGAAGCTTCGAAGATCGGTTAGTGTGGTCAGTGCTGGCCAATCACAGATGACTTGGATCTTAGCTGGATCAACATGTACCCCATGCTCATCAACAATGTAGCCCAAGTATAGGACCTTGTTCATGCCAAAAGATCGTTTTTCCAAGTTGGAATATAGCTTGTGCTTCCACAAAGTGCTCAAAACCCTATTGAATATGTCGCATGTGCTCCTCCCAAGTTCTATTGAAGATGAGGATGTCATCCAAATATACCACCACAAAAGAGTTGGTGAAGGGTCTCAATACATCATCCATCAACCTCATGAAAGTGGCTGGTGCATTTGTTAAGCCAAAGGGAATGACCAACCATTCAAAGTGACCTTATTTATATTTGAAGGTTGTCTTCCATATATTAGTTGGTTCGATGGGAACCTGGTGGTAGCCAGACTTTAGGTCAATCTTGCTGAAGAAATTTTCCCCCTTTAGTTGGTCAAGAAGGTCATCAATCCTGGGAATTGGGTACCGGTTCTTGACTGTGATTTTGTTTAAGTCTCTGTAATCAATGCAGAACCACACCAGTACAATCGAGATTCCGCAAGGGGAGGAGCTAGGTATGGTGTGCCCCTTGTGAAGAATCTCTTGGATTTGATTCCTGATTTCGTCATTTTCCATTAGCGAGCGAAAATAGACTAGTCCATTAGGTAGAGGTGCACCAGGGCTCATATCAATTGGATGCTTGAATTGGCAGTGCGTCGGTACTCCAATCAGTGAGGAGAATATGTCTCTGTATTCTTCCACGATCTCGTCCACTTGCTTCTACTGCAAAGACAGGCTCTGTGTAGGGGTCATGAATGTGGTGACGATCTTATGCTTATTGTGAGCATGGATTACAAAGAAGACGAACTTCCTAGTCCGTGAAATGACCTTATTGCATTGCTTAGCAGAGATTAAAGAAATAACGGTAGGCGGCGCTACCTATGGTATCCTGTACAATAGTCTACCCAAAGTAATAATAACACTATGGGGTCTAGACTCATACACAACATGATGCTTCCACAAATATGGTTGTCCTAAAAGAACATCACAAACTTCAAGGGGAGAAATTTCACACAATACATCATCTTTGAAAGGCTTGATGTCGTAGGGCAGACAACACTGTTGGCTGACACAGAGATCTCTCCCTTGGAGAAGCCAGTCGATGGTGCAGGGTTGTGGTTGTGGTGTCGTTGGTAGGTCCAGTCACTTGACAACCTCTGCTGAGATTGGGTTCTTCTGACTTCCACTGTCAACAATGAAATGAAGTGGATCCCCCTTTACCCACATATGTGAGTGAAAGAGGTGTTCCCCTTCCTCTGGTTCTTCTGGTTCCCTTGGTTGGACTTTGGTGGTAGTGATAGTGGCACTGGGTTTAACATCAATAATCCGCTTCTCTCCTTCTGGATTTGATTCAAAATCAGAATTGACCTCTGACTCTAATGACCATTACACTTACTCTATGTTTCATATTCCTTCTCCACATGGATTAGGTTTCCAACAATCCCCCCCCCCCCGTTAATCCGAAGGGGTGTATGTGAGTCCAAGGTGAGAGTTGAAATATAAAGGTGGGTAGTTGAAATATGGAAGTGTACATCTGATGATGGATGAATGTGCTCTCTGAATCTGGTGGTTTTGGGATGACTACAAACCAAATGGCTAGCAAAATTTGATGTCTTATACTAAATGGTGATGGTCGTTTAAGGAAGACCACAAACCAATCTAGTGGTTTAAGGATGACCACAAACTCTCGAACCTTGCTCTAGGCTCAATTGTTCCCGGAACATTTCCTAAGTTAGCTCTAGGCTCAATTGTTCCCGGAACATTTCCTAAGTTATCTAGAAGTTGAAGCTGGTGTCTTCATCTAATGGAAAGTGTTCTTGAATGTTGGTTTAAATATGACCACAAATTATTGTCTAACATAAGTTGAAAGTCTTCTACTAAGTGGTGTTTTAAGGAAAACAACAAACCATTGTCTAGCATAAGTTGAAATTATTCTACTAAGTGGTGGTTTAAGGGAAAACCACAAACCAATCACACTCACTTGTTATTGCTCGACTGATAGGACTTTGAAACTAGAAGCTTGACTTCCAATCCTTGATGTTGTTCCCCCATGTAAGGGACAAGGTGAGAAGACAAAAATATGTCCACCACAAGATTTGACAATATTCAAGATTAGATTCGTCGGTATGATTGACATATCTTCTTCATTGTTGATGACCATCACCAAGAAGGAATCCACCCATGGTGGTTCTTTACTCCCGCAGTTGTCTTGCATTTAAAAAACCTATCTAAAAGATGATTGTGCTATCCAAAATGATCGCAAGGATGAATATCGAAACATTGATCTTTCATGTGGCCAACTCGCTAACAATGTTGGCATATCAAAATATACTCTTGAAATCGAGTAGGTGAATGTGAAATTTGTTGAAGCAATCCAACACTCTGGAATTGGATCGGTTTGGTGTAATCCAGATTACAAAAGGCGACATCATTTTCATATATGATACCAGTTATGTGCTTGTTATTTATGATTTCCTCCCAAGGTCTGATGATTGTCTTGGAAAGAGGAAGCTGAGCTTCTGAAGTTATCTCACTGAATTTCTCTTGTGTTGGTTGTTGGTCTGAATTAGCCTCATCATCTTCTTCATCTTTGAAAAGAGGGTTCTAAACAAGGACTGGTTCATAATGTTTTCGCATATTCTTTCGCTCAAGTGCATCGTGAAGAAGTCGAGTTTGAGTTTGAAATAGTTCTACCTTGTCTTGTGAAACTTGCAAGTAGGTCACAATAGACTGAAAAGTTGTTTTGTCAATGGCGACTATATTTTCCACAGAAGAGAGGATGTTGGCTTACCTTTTATCCATCTAGTCTTCTTACACTGGTCTTGAGGATTCCTTATGGGGTATTTTTTTCTCATTGACCCTTACAGTTTGACCCTGTTTCAGAACTAAGAAGCTTCCCAACAAAATCCCTTAAAGACTATCTGCCCCTTTGGCAAACCAGAAGGCAACGCAGTACAAGGAGTGCACTGCACAATCTCACTTGAGATAGCTCTAAGGGTGGATGCAACACTTAGGTGTTTGTAGCCTGGGATTGAGAGAGATATGTGTTTGTGCGTCGTAACCTTTATTTAGTCCATTTAACATCTAGTTATAACATTTATTCTATGCATGCATGTAAAATACCAGATCTACTTAGTTACTTCATTCATTCAACATTCATCAACTAATCAGACACAAAGATACATTCATATAGTCACATAACACAGTTTTATCATGGTTCACCCCCTCTTGGGCTACGTCCACAAAGATTTGGCTCTCAAGCTTTTATTATAGTTTAGAAATATATCATGCCATGCTTGGTTATAGTCTTAGTTCCTCCTCTCTCCCACAAGCTCCTCGATCCCTGCGAGGCTGAATAAACCACACAAGGATCCTCAGCCTGCGATATAAACCTCGGGATCGAGTCGCTCACTCCTTCCTTAGCTCACCAGCTAAATGAGTTGTATAGTTCTTACAGTTCTCTCTCCTTGTGTCCCTATGTCTCTCCCAGTTTCCCCTCTCTCTCTCCTAAGTACAACTTATTTATATCTTCGGCTCACCAGCCATTACAATGCATTACAAAAACCCTAACCCTAGCGTCATTAGGTCTTCCATGCATGCATGTGTTGCTTTTCCTTCCAGCTATATTTTTCCTCTTGCATGCTTCTCCTCCAAAAATAGCCTTTCTTTCTTATTTGGCCTACATCCAACAGGCCCCCAACACTGACATGTGGCTCATCCCAAGCCACCTAATCCTTGTGCGCTTCGTCGATCTCTCTTACGATCACCTGGAACTTCTCTGTGAGCTCCTTTTCTTGCATTTGGGCCTGTGCGGTCTTCTCCTTGAGTGCTTCCAATACCTGCACTGTAATCTCGTCGTTGATCATCCCTGCGTACTCTGTCTAAGTTTGTGCCATGTTCTTCTTTGAGTCTTCTACTTATTCAATGACCTCTGTTGCCCACTCCTAGAGCGATTCCATTTGATCTTGGTGCTCCTTCTTCTGTGTCTATGCAACTATAAGTTATGCCTGCAATTTCTTCATATCCTGCGTTCCTTTGATGCGCTCTATGATTGACATTGTCTTTTTCCTCTTCTTGAGGTCTTGGATAGTTGCGCTTATCCTTTCTTCTTCCTGGTCCCACTGCTGGACATGTTTATCCTCTTCCAACTTCGTCCATAGCTGTGTTTCCTTCTCGAACAAGTCGGTCGGCGCGTGGACTTGTCACTCTATCTCCTTTATCTGTGTTGTTGCCTCTTTCTTCCTCCGTGCCTTCACCTCTGGTGGAGTGGTAGGTATGATCTACTCCCATAGGTGCTCGATCTCCTTCCTATATTGATCGATTGTCTGCACAATTTGATCAATCTTCTGTTTCACCGTGAGTTCTTTCGTCTACGCGCTCTTTGGGATTTTGTCATAAGCTACGGCCAATTCCTTCTCTAGCCTATCTGCGCGGTATTTTTCATCTTTGGTCTTGAGCTTAGCCTGCTCAAGTACCAATTCCAACTCATCCTTATTGTCCTTTGTCTATTGCAATTCCACTGCGTATGTGCATGTGTGTGACTGTACATCCTGCGTGACGCTGACTTGCAGTTTATATAAGGCCTTGGTTGGTATCTGCATCATTACCAACTGTATTTGGGCCAAATCTTTCAAGGGTGTGTTTCCCACAATTTCATCCATGCACAATATATTGGGTGTAACGTGAAATGTCGAGCTTGACTGTGTTGTCGTCTGGATCATGTCCTGCTCTCTTGATTCAGCCTCGCCTCATGCATGTGATGTTGATGGGGTTGTTTCTATGCCTCTGTCGGCCCTCTGTGTTTCTTTGATCTGCTGGAGGAGTTTCCTCATGTATGCCAACTCCTTCTCAATCCCATCCCTTTGGCACCGAGCATTGTCAAAATCCTCCACTGTGCGATCCTGGACCATTTGGGCCACAAGGTCTGCATCATCTTCCGTGATTGTGTATTCTGGTGGCATTCTGTGCACTTTAGATTTATTGCACACACACCCCCCCTGTTTGGATTACTGGCCTCTTAGTTTGGCCTTGCTCCTATTGAGTAGCACTTGATGTGGTTTCCTATGATGTCTCAGTTTGTTTCTTCTGTACCTGTGGCGCATGTGTGTTGTTCTTCTTCCCCGCCTGGGTGCCTTTATTTGACGTCCCCCTTTTTTCTATTGCACCTTGTTCTGACCCATCCTTGGCTTCTTGGGCATTGTTATATCTTCAGTAGGTGTCAATCCTTGTCCTACCTCCTCCTCCATACCCGTGGGCATTTCTTGAATAAGGACTGGAATCCTCTAGTCATCATTCCAATCCTTGATGGCCATCTCTATGTCTACCTCCTTGATGTAGTAGCGCAGTTATAGCCATTAATTGTCGGGATCCTTCCGTGCCTGGATCCACATTACATGCCTAGTCGTTTTGAAATTAGCTATGCCCTGATACTGTGTGACCATTTCTGTTGTAACCTGCCAAGTGTTGGTGATGATCTCCTGTAGGTCGGTGTGATATCCTTCGAATATGGCTGCATTTTCCTTTCTTTTTTTTGTGTCTGAAGCGCACCCCAACGATAGGTATTGCGCTGTGTGGAAAGGATTGGGTCTTGTGGCAAAGAATGAATACTTAGGCTTCTTCCATCCAAGCAGGGCTATCAGGATGAGTATCCATGAATAGTGAAAATTTGTCCCTAGATCCTACGTGTCCTTGTAGTCTTCCAAGAATAGATTCAACAAATAAAGGTCCCAACTGAGTGTGGTGCCCTCCGCACACTGTGTTGTAGCTACAATAACCCCGATATGGACTTCCTCCTTGCAACATTTCCTGAGTAATTTGCATCCCATAATTTTCGTGGCCATTCTTATCATTGCATCACTAATATGCTTGATTATGATTCTGCGCGACCTCCTTTTGGTACCATACTTCTTATTCATTTCCTTAGCTAGTGCCTTCTCCATCATATTTTCCTTAAGGAACTGCACAAGTTCCTCCCCCCGTGATAGAAACCCCGTGATGTTTCCAATGAGCTCTATGTCTATTGAGACGATCTGTTCCAGCCACGGGTATCCTCCATGGGTCACTGCCATCAACTATTTGACACAGTTGTTTGTGTATTGGCCCCTCCCAAAGTGTGGGATGTCCAACAGGCCTAGAATCTTGTTTTTGGCTAGTCTGGTTGCCCACTGGATTGGTTTGCCAAAGGGTCCTATACCCACAGTCTATAGGTAAAATTTCTTGGAAAACTATGGGAACTTGTCTATATCTGTCACATCATGGTCTGAGTACCTTAATTTCTCCACGTGGACTAACATATTTCTTGTGATATGTACCCCTTCTGGAATGCGCAGCAAGATAATGGTTGAGGTGGCCTGCCTGTGCGGTGACCTTGGTACTGCCTATTTTCCCTTCCATTGTGGTGGCTAACTCGAGGTTCCAGCCTCCATTGTTTTCTCTTCTGCATACTCATATGCGCTGTTATCGGACAAATCGGTAAGTGTGGACACAAACTAATCTTCTTAACTTCCATAGGAAGCTATACCAAAACAAGACAAGATACAAACTTCACCTTAGACTTCATTGTCATATAAACTAGTTTAGAGAGGTACAAGTGACATACCTTTTAAATGACGCTTGATCCTCGCTAGTGTCATCCTTGTTGCTCCATCTTTGGGTTTGCAGGATGGTGAACCTATTTAAGAAGAACAAACAACAAAGAGAGAGAGAACATATATATATATTCCGATGAATTCTATGTATAAGATCAAGGAGTTATACAATAAAATCCGAGACACTTTTATAGGGAAGAAAATGTATTGTTGCATTATATTAAATGGAAAGTGGAGAATACAGCCCATGCTTTGATGTTGCAAGGTCCCTTTCAACGACTCTTTTCTCCAACATACACACCTTTTCTCCAATGCCTTGGATGAAGAAGATCCACAATCTGACTTAGAGATCTCGAGTATAATCTGTAGTAGAAATATTCATGCACATGCACGCCTTTGCAAACCTTTTCCTTTTCCATAAGAGATCCCTCTTTATATAGGGTGAAAGAGGGATGTATGAGGAGATTAGAATGATCCCACTAAATCAGAGAAGCGAGTAAGATCCAAACCAATCAGAGGCCACGTCATCTTCTAGAAGATTCCCTTCTAGAACATTCATGAATTTTGACTTTTCCCTTGCTTAAGCATCGTCACACCCTATGCACAAGCAGCCTGCGACGACGTTACAGTCCATATTTGGTGCAGAGTTCAATGATCAGGAATCATCTCACCCCATGCACAAAGAAGGGTACAATTATCTCTCTTGTCATAGTTTTTAAGGAAGAAAAGGAAAACCACTTTTCTCATGGAGAAAGTCTCTTTTAATGTTTTCAGGGAGCATGGAAGTGAGTTATGCACATGTCGTCTGTTGATCACTGGGGTGACGAAAATAATCTGTAACATGCTCGGTCGGTGACATCTTCCATTGTGCCCTCCTATGGTTGTTATGGTATGGTTGTGTGTGACCTTTCTGGTGCAGTTGTTTCTTCCTGGTTTGGGACCGTCCCATTAACTCTCGGGGCTTCTTCAGGGTTCTTGGGGTGTGAGTGATTGCTTACATCCTCAACCTATTGTCCTTGTCCCCCTTCTAGCACATCAATGTTCATGCCCATTGGTGTTGTTTGATGGGTTTCCTCCATGATGAGTGTGGGGCTTCCTGGTGTCATATCGGGTGACGAGATTTCGTCCACATTGACAACTTATAGAGGTTGAAGTGGTTGTTGTTCACTTCCTTCTGCTTGTAGTGGGGATCTAGTGTTGCTTTGGGGTCGTCTGCCAGTCTGGCTCAGTTCTCCCTATTTGGGTGGTGCCATGTTGTTAAGGTTGTTGTCCGTCGATCTTAGTGGCCTCGTTACCTGTGAAAACTTCACTATCGACTCTGTATATTCTATTGCTCTATGCTTTTATCAATTTCACAATAACCTTCCCAATCCCACGTACTAGCTTATATAGGAATTGTGTGAAGCTTCTTGGAGACGTTACCCAATTTGTGTTTTAATTGAACTGGCACTTCCCACATACTTTCCATTGATTTCCCTTTCCGTCGCTAGTTGGCGCGATTAATGTGGCATCCCATCAATCATTTTTCTCATTTAAGTTTGATAGTCGTCATCCATTGGCGATTATTTTTTGTATCCGTCTTTCCCGTTGTTTCTGCTTTTTGGCTATTTCCTGCTTTGTAGTGACCGTTGTCCTTTTCTCCTCCGTGCTAGCATTTCCAAGTGTGCACACTCATTCTCTTTCTGATGCACTATACCTTTGTTGTTATCTTTTGATGTCCGGCACAATATCTCCTCTGTGTTTTTTTTTTTCAAGTGCCAGGAGATTGATTGTCCCTATACAGCTTCAGTTGACTCCCATTGATCATCCCTCTAAGTTTTGTTCCTCCTAAATCCTTCAACTGTACAACTTCCTCATCTGTGACATTCTTTACTTCGTAAGGTCCTAACCAATGCATTCTGAGTTTTATTGGGTGTTGAATGGATTTGTTGTCACACACCAAGACTAAGTCTCCTTCCTTGAAATCCTTTCTCTTGATATGTCTTTCATGCCAAGATTTGTCCCTTGCTTTCTGTACTTCTTGGTGAAACCCTGCTAGAATCATGTCTTCCTCCATGATCATCAATTGATTTAGCCTTTCCTGTATTGCACCTTGTTCTGTCATGTTTGTAATTGCTGCAACGCGCAGACTAGGTACAAAAGATTCTAGTGGCACCACAACTTCTTGTCCATACACCAATCTGAATGATGTTTGTCCTATCAATTTTTTGCATGTGGTCCTGTATGCCCACAATATTGTTGGTATCTTCAAGTCCCAATCATCCCTATTAATGTTGCAGATCTTCGTTAGTGCATTTTCAAGGATTTTTTTAAAGGCTTCCACTATTCCATTTGCTTGAGGGTGATATGGTGTACTCTTTTGATGATGAACTTCAAACTCCTCAGTCATAGCCTTAATAGTGTTGTTGATGAAGTGAGTGCCTTGGTCACTCATCAAAATCCTTGGGCAGCCAAATCTAGTGATCACTTACTCAAATAGGAAGTATGATGTTGTCTCTATGCTACAATCTTTTACTGGTGTTGCTTCCGCCCATCTTGTCAGGTATTCTGTCGCAGTAATAATGTACCTCGTTCTTGACCTTTTTGCTGGTGGGTGGATTGGTCCCACTAAATCTATTGCCCATTTGTCGAATACCTGCAATATTACTTGTGGTTGCAGGGGAATATCGTCCCTTCTATTTGGTTTGCTAACCCTTTGACATACATCACATTTTTTACAGTAATAATTTGAGTCTCTGTGAATGGTCGACCACCATAGTCCTGTGTGCAATACCTTATGCACGATAGCTTTGCTTGCATAATGTCCTCCTACTATTCCCTCGTGGGATTCTGCTAAGATCCTTTGTATTTCATGTTCTAGCACATATCTCCTCAAGATGCTATCTACACCCATTTTGTATAAGTGTCCTACAATCAATTGGTAATCTGCAGCCTTAACTACCAAATTTTTCTTCTGTGTAGTGTTGTATTCCTCTGGCGCAGTCCCTGTACTCAAGTACTGGATAATGTTTGTGAAGTATTCATCGGCTATCTGGACTGAAAAATAACTGCGCGTTGGGAAAGTTGTCCTCTATATTCATGGGTTCCTCTCCATTAGTAATCTTTGACATGTGGTCAGGTCATGAGTTCAACTTTCCTAGTTTGACTATTACCTCAAAGTCAAATTCTTGGAACAACAACAACCATCTACAAATTCTCCCCACCAACACTGGCTTGTTGACGAGGTACTTGAGCGTTGAATGGTCTGTGAACATCTTGAAATGTTTCCCCAATAAATAATTCTTGAATTTATGAAGCACATAAACCATATCTAAGCCTTCCCTCTCTGTGGTGTTGTAGTTCTGCTCCAATTTTGACAGTTTTCTGCTAGCAAATGCTATAGGATGGTCCAACTCTCCAGCTCCTGGATGTGCCAAAAGAGCTCCAAGTGCTATTGAAGATGCATCTACATGTACGTGGAATGTCTTTTCCCAATCCGGTAATACTAGTATTGGTGTGGTGACCATCTTCTCTTTTAGGGTATCCAAACCGTGTTGACATTCCTCATTCCACTAGAACTTTGTGTAGTATCTTGTGTGTCCCAATGTTTCTCTCAATTGACAAAATGTTTTTGGTGGTGGAAGGTTAACAATTACTGCAATCTTGGCAAGATCTACTAGAAAGCCTTGCTTGCATACTATATGGCCCAATAGTATCCCAAACGGTGTTCCGAAGATGCACTTCTTGATATTTAATGATATTTGGCACTGCCTCCATCTTTCTAACATCAACCCTAAGACCTCTACATTGTCTTTCAATAGACTATAGACTATTGTTGGCACAGGGGCAGACCCAAGGTTCAACGCTACAACAACGCACTAACAAAACCCTAAATATCGACCCTTTCAGCAACACCTGCAAAGTAGATGAAGTCTCACCCGAGGTAGAGGCAGAGGTGACTGCAAGACTCAGGTGTTCGCAACCTTAGCTGGGATCCAGATCTATGATTACACACTTAACAAAGCACTTGGCATCAATACTTCACCTAGAATTAATCCTTATCTCACTCTGCAAATAACACAGAGCATCACAACAAATACTTAGATCTAAGATGATTCAGTACTTAGTAGCATACAACAGACTGAATCTGGTAGACCAAGCACTTAGCAACCTCATAAACATCAAATCTATCGTCTATACACATCTAATAAGCACAAAGCATAAGTAAATCTATCTAACATGTCATAACACTTAACAAGAAAGGGGAAACACATGTAAGTAACAACACAAATCATGACACACAAATTTACGTGGTTCACCCCCACCCTAGGGCTACGTCCACCAAATCTTCTTCTCTATTATTGTTGGCCAATTGGTTACAAGCACAGAGCCTCAAAACCTACTCCACGCAGGACAGGAGATCTGTGCAGCTCGCTATATCCTTCGTCCCCGAGTAGCCCTAAGCATAAAACCTTCTTACAATCCGTGCACTCGACACTTACAATACTTGCACTCGGCTCTGCAATTATATCACATAGATCAACTCTTATCACTAAGCCACTTCTCAAGTGTCCTAAAAAATTTCCCCTTCTTACATAGCCTAGACTTCTACTTATACATTACAAAAAGGGGCCTAAACATGGGTAAACCCATGGGCCGACATCCCGGTCCCGTTAAATTATCCCCCGAAACCCAAAAAGGACCCAAAATGGGTTCTAGCTTCCACGATCTCTGCTTCACCTTGCACTCCATCTTTGACAGGCTGTCGAAGTCCCAAAAATGGTCAAATATGACCAACAGGCCCCCAACACTCACCTGGGACTTGTCCCGAGTCACTCAAGTCTGGGTAACTTTTCCTCAAAGGTCTCGATCTTGGCTCAAGTTGATTCAACTTGTCTCTGTGCTACTGCTTCTTGCTCAACGAATTCTTGAATAACCGCTTTTCTTATAGGTCCTTCCACTTGTTTCTCGATGGTAACAACTACTTTTTCTAGTACTGTTCCTTGGCCTTCAATTTCTTTAAACAGTAGATAGGCCGCCTCCTGGCTTGGCTAGAGTTTCTGGGTGACTTCCATCACTCTATTTTGCATGGTAAGAATAAGTTGTTGGGCGGTGCGCTATTCCTGGGATCTCTTCATCCTCTCAATGGGTGATAGGAGCTTGAGCTGTGCCTATACTGTATCTGCGTGTTGCTTTGATTTCTGGAGTTGGGACTCCAATTTCTTCAATTCCGGGTCTTCGGATAGTTGTTCATATATCTGTGCACTTATACAACTTAACTATTTGCATTCTGCAGCAAGTGTTTTAATCCTCTCGACTGCTCTCTGAGCATTCAATTCTCACTGGTCGCGCACTTCTTATGGGGTACTTGGTATAGTTTGAAGATCTAATTCCATGACCCTTTGTTGAAGTTGCTGAATAACTTCAACAAGCTTCATCACTTGACGTTTGAAGGGTTCTTCTCTCTTTTGTTCTAAGCCAGTGACAGAGAGGAATGCTCAGTTAACTGCTTCTTCCATCCTGATATGCTTCATGAGCAGTTGCTCTTTCTCCTTTTGGATCTTCACTCTATCTTATTCAATTTTTTCTTAGAGAGCATCCTTCTCTTGTTGCGTGGCTGGACGTTGTTCTATGATTTTATCTTGTACTTTCTTTAAGGCCTGAGTAACCTGCACTTTTTCTTCCTGTGTGTGTCGAAGGCATACTTTGACTGTATCAACAATCTTACGGAGTTGAGCTGATTCTTCTCCCACTTCTGTTGTTCCTTTTGGCAGAGGTATAATAGAGATTGTGTGGCTAGACTGGAGTGCCTGCTGCACTTCTTGGATCCCAATTTCAATCCTGTTATATATATGCTCCTGCTTCGCTTCCTTCTTTTATGTTATCTCTTCTATGGCTTCATTCATAGTTGCGAGGAGGAAACTTAAGTCATCTAGAGTGAGCGTGGTCTGCATCTTAGTTACGGTTTATTTCGATTTCTTCTGGGAGGGAGACATCGGAGGTGACCCTTTTCTCCTCTTTATAACTTCGACTTCATCTTCCGGTCTCTGTTCAACTTCTTCTAGATCTTCTCCATTACCTCCTTGATCTGGTGTGATGGAAGTCATCCTTACAGATCTGCTATCTACATCCTGAACCTCTTCAGGCTTCTTCATCTTCTTTGTCCTACTGGGCCTAGGTGTGTCCTAAGCAACTTATGGGTTGTTGATGTCTGAAATGTCCGCTAGATCTGCTGCAACAAGGAGGTCCACCAACCATTCCTTGGTGATCTCTTCTAGGTCTTCTTCTGTTAGCTTATAATAGGACTGAAGTTGTTCCTGGTGCTCATCGGCGCATGGAGTTAGGTATATAAGGTGGTGGTATGCACTGAAATTTATCAGAGGTTGGAACCTTTGTAAAGTGTTCAGGATTATGCGAGGTTCACCCCCTATGGATTCTTTCAATTGGTTATAATATGTGTAGAAAACGACATTCGATTGCCATTGCTTGTTAATGTCGGTTGAGTACCATAATGTACTGAACTTCGAGGCTAGTGGCTCAAAGGGGTCGAGGTCCGGGAAGGTTACACCTTCTGGTAGCTCCCATGCAACAAAATCAATCGGTATTAGAAGCTAGCTAAAATGGAATTCATGCCCCTAATCCTGGGCTTCTCTATAGTCAATCTCTAGCTGGTTTACCAGGTACTTTGCCCAGTTCCTCTGTAGTCCCTCTACGCATTTTCCTGCGAGGTCAACTACAAAGCCTGATACTTGTGTAGGTCGATTCTTACATACCATATTTCCTGTAATCAGTTGACATGTGAGGCACACTACGCCACTTTCGATAGAGGCTACCTTGTAGCCTCACGCGCCCTTCTCGACATTGCCATAATCTTCTTTGATCTTCTATGAAAGAGCGCTGTCCGCAGTCTTTCCAGGGTAGTAATCCTGGGGATCAGGGCCCTGCATGCTAAGCCCGATGATCCTATTGATCAACGTCAGATCAACAGTTATGCGACGATTTAACCATAGGTATCCTTCGTGGTAACTTCCTAGTAGCAATTTTACACAAGCATTCACCTCCTGGTGTCTGTCGAAGTGTGGTATTTTCATAACGTTGAGAAAAGTAGACTGCGCAAGGTTCATCATCCATTGCCGAGGGACAATCTTTGAATTCTTGCTCTTAGTTCTTTTCAAGTACTTATACAGGGAGAGCATGCTGTAAACTTTGCGGTCCTCTAGGTTGAAGTCGCAAAACTTCAACGTTGTAACCTTGTCTTGATTTGCGCGGTAGGTGCATGCTCCTTTCGATAGATATGCAGTGACTAGGGTGTATTCAAAGTCTCTAGGGACATTGTCCCTATTAATCACACCGCTCAGAGCTTGTATGTAAGCTGGTAGGATGGATGGCACTAACTTCGCGTTGGCTATGTCGTCTTTATGCTTAGTTCTCCTTTCTGTGCCAGCTCGAGATGTTCCTACTTGAGAAGTCGACGGGGAGGCTTGCACTCCTCTTGTCGATGATGCTTGGACTCCAGTGGACATTCCTCTTTCCTACATGACTCTCTCAGTCATTAAATCGAGAAGGACCTCTGTGATGGATTCCTCAACTACGGTGCGATCGTCGGACATACACACTCAGAAAATATTATTGGGGCACGATGATCTCAGATACTACACTCGGATGAACAATCTACTGAAAATGATCACTGTATACAATCACTAGTTCTGTGGGCTTCAAATTTTCAGTTGGAAAAAGTGTTCTTCGGGCACGGCGCGAGGAGCTAAATAGGAAATTCGTCAATGGTCTGCTTGCAATGGGTATGAAGCTTCCATTATCGTAGATCTGTCCGTTATGGTGAGGTCCAATGGTCTGGCGGTGATACTTTAATGATTTTCTATCCATTCAAGGTAGAATTCGAACGGGTATATCGATCCAATGGCTAGATTGCTTCGCCACGACGAAGTTCCATATGTCGTTGTTTTGATATCTCGACGAAGTTGAATTCCTGTGATTTTTCCTTCTACAGTGTTCCATCTGGGATCTCTTGTAACTTTTCAATCTTCCTCTTTTTCTTACTTAATTTTCTAGCTTTCTTTATGGTAGTCTTCAACTCGGTCAGTCTTTTCTCCTTCTGATTCCTATCTTCTCCCGACATAGTCACTTCGCATTGCTGAGATTCTTTCTTCAGATCCGAGGGTAATACTCCTTCAACATATGGATTAGGTATTTCAATCTTCTATGGTTCCTCTAATTCTCTTATAGCTTCGACGTCCAAGTCCCTGGTGTCCAATAGCTTAGATCTGTTCTCTTGTTCTTCCATAAAGTAGGCGATCCTTCTAGTCATAAATTCCATGAGTTCTTGCTTCTTTTGTTCTAGGGCTTCCTTTTCTTCTTTTCTTTGGATTTGGTCTTTTTCAATCCAGATCTTGCCTAACAAAGCTGGAAATGGGGCATAGTCCTCAATAAATTTAATAACTCTAATATTTCCTCTGTCAAAGCTCCATGGGTACTCATAGCTATCTGGGTAATCCTGCCACATAGGGTTACCATTTTTCCTTTAAACAACCATATTTTTCCTAGTGAAGGAACAATAGAAGGCCTTCCTAGGGTTTCCCAAGTGCTTTCTGTCATAATGTTCATCTGTGTTTCCTCATCCAGAGTACAGTCAATGTTGAAGTCTCCTATTCTTCCTTCTATTTTCTCCTTTTCTTTGAAGATCTCTGACAAACTGGCATCTTTATGTTCATTCAGGGTTTCTTTCATTTTCAGTAACATAATCTTTGATTCTTTCTGGGGTTCTTCTATAATCTTAGTCTCTTGATCTCCTTCAGGGTTTGCTTGCTCCATATTCATCTTTTCAAGTCTAGCAATCATTCTAGGGCAATCCAATACTTCATGGTCCATAGCCTTACACCATAGGCAACTAGGTTTTCTTCCAAGGAATTCCTTAGCAAGATGTCCTGGTCTTCTGCAAATGTAACAAAGAGTTAATCCTCTCTTTCTCTTCAATGATCCCCAACTTTTTCTGTACTGTGCGCTAGGATCATAATGGTTAGCCTGCAAAATTTCTTTCTAGTATCCTGCATCCACTCGTTAGTCCAAACATTCTTTCTATGCATAGTTATAACATATCTTTCATTATTCTTATAAGATCTATTCATATCAAATGTTCTTTCATCTAACAATGCCCTAGTTTTCAAGCTAGGACAAAATCTATCAATCATACCTAAATTCATGCTTCAGAAACAAAAATTTCCACTTATTGAGCACAAAGCTTCCCGATCTAAAACCTTTCACTATTCTTACCTTTATCAGAGCACAAAGCTTACATATCTGACCTCTTTTCTTCAGATTTGTCTTCTTTTCTTCAGCACAAAGCTTCATAGGTCGAGTAGAGTACTGCACATGAGAGCGACAGATCTATGCACAGAGTTTCCACAAGTTCAAGATGAATCTTTTCACAAAGCTTCTTCTTCCTTAGTTCCCAACAATCACAGTTTCAGTCTCGACAATGGAACCATTTGTTGGCACAGGGACAGACCTAGGGTTCAATGCTACAACAATGCACCAACAAAACCCTAACTATCAGTCCTTTCAGCAACACTTGCGAAGCAGATGAAGTCTCACCCAAGGTAGAGGTAGGGGTGATTACAGGACTCAAGTGTTTGTAACCTTAGCTGGGATCCAGATCTATGATTACACACTTAACAAATCACTTAGCATCAATAGTTCACCTAGAATTAACCCTTATCTCACTCCACAAATAACATAGAGAATCACAGTATATACTTAGATCTAAGATGATTCAGTACTTAGTAGCATACAACAAACCGGATCTGGTAGACCAAGCACTTAGCAACTTCATACACATAAAATCTATCGTCTATACACATATAATAAGAACAAAGCATAAGTAAATCTATCTAACATGCCATAGAACTTAGCAAGAGAGGGAAAACACATGTAAGTAACAACACAAAGCATGCCACAAAGATTTATGTGGTTCACCCCCACCCTGGGGCTATGTCCACCAAATCTTCTTCTCTATTATTGTTGGCCAATTGGTTACAAGTACAGAGCCTCAAAACCTACTCCATGCAGGACAGGAGATCTGTGCAGCTCGCTAGATCCTCCTTCCCCGAGTAGCTCTAAGCATAAAAACTTCTTACAATCTGTGCACTCAGCACTTACAATACTTGCACTCAGCTCTGCAATTATATCACACAGATCAACTCTTAGCACTAAGCCACTTCTCAAGTGTCCTAAAAAAGGTTCCCTTCTTACATAGCCTAGATTTCTACTTATACATTACAAAAAGGGGCCTAAACATGGGTAAACCCATGGGCCGACATTCCAGTCTCATTACATTATCCCCAAAAACCAAAAAAGGACCCAAAAGGGGTTCTAGCTTCCACAATCTCTACTTCGCCTTGCGCTCCATCTTTGACAGGCTGTCGAAGTCCCAAAAATGGTCAAATATGAACACGTGTTCCTCAAAACTTGGTCAAGGGCCAACAACTATCCAGTCGTCTAGATATACCTCTAGAAATTGGTGGATAAACTCTTTAAATGCAACTATGACTACTCTGGAGAATATTGTTGGTGCATTCTTCAATCCAAATGGCATGACTGTATACTGGTAGGATCCCCATTCCGTGGAAAAAGTGGTCTTGTATCTGTCTTCTGGTGCTATCTTGATCTGATGGTATCTTCAGAATCCATAGGTGAATGAATAAGCTTCTTGTCCTCCTACATTCTCCAAGACTTTATCTATGAACGGAGTAGGGAATGGGTCATGTAGGCATGCATCATTCAACATCCTCAAGTTGACACATATTCTTATCCCCCCTTGTTTCTTCTCCTGAACTACCATCAGGCTTATCCATTCAGATTCTTCTATAGGTTCTATGATTCCAGCCTCCAACATCTTATCGATATCTTCTTTGAATGTTTTCTTGTATATCAGGTTTAGTTTGTATGGTCGTTGTCTGATCGGTCTTGCCTCAACTTTGAGCGGTATTTTCATTTCACCTAACTCTTCTATTATGCCTTTCATTTCTGAGAACGTTGTTGGGAATAGGTCATTGTACTCGCGCAGTAACTCTGTTATACTTTCCATTATTTTCTCATCCCAATAGTCTCCAATGCTGGCCATTTTGGGATTCTTAACAGTCACAATGTTGACTTTCTTCACCTTGATCGGTGTAACAATTACTTCTAATTCAAGAGGTGGACCTTCCACTTCTCTCTCACCATCAAATTCCTCAATCTCAATATCTCATGGGTCATCTTCATCTGGTGCTTCTTCCTGCACATGGTAGCATGAAAATAGTTCTTTCATTGTTTGTTTGTTTTGTTGTTGTTCTTCTGTTATGAGTTCAACTTCTGGTTCCTTAATGAATATCACCCCTCTAATTTGTTTAAGTGTTGCATCTATGTTTCGGTTCTCATTCTCAAATGAGAAAGTGACTGTAAAGTTCTGTTTTAATATTGTCCAACTCATAATTCCTCTGTGCAGTTCCTGGTCTATATACCAGTTTGTTGGGATGCCCTCTAATGTGTGCATGAAATGGTGAGGTCAGTCCTCCAGTGGTGTCATTTTCCATCGTGCTCTACACTTCTCCAAGTGTTCTGTTGGTGCCCCATGTCCATCATATTTCTGCAACTAGTTGCTTCCTTGTTCCGTGCCAAACCTAATGCGCAATAACTGCTTACATTGATACCAGTCCTTGATTGTTTCTTTGTGCACACCCCACCATCTTGCAGGTGTTTCCTTGAATGCTATATCTAAGGCTAAGAGTCTCCGATTTTCTAACACTTCATCTCCATACCGTGTTAAGAATTCTTCTAGGTCATTCACCCCATGGAAGCTGGGAGGTTCCCTTATCTCTGTACCTACCCATATTACTATGCGGTCTATTCTTACGCATCTTCTTGTGGAGACTTCGTGTAACCTTTGTTGCCAATTTTATAAGACCGTATCTGAGTCTGATGCACATGAGGTGATGCTTTTCCAGCTGAGTACCCCATCTGTAGTTGGGTTTACATAATCTTCATCTCACGCAGTTGTTCTGTACAACCGGTTAATTTCCTCCAGGTCCAAGCAAGTAGGCTCTACGAACCTTTCCCCTTCCGATGGGTCTAATGGCACAATGACTCTGTATTCTCCTAACTCGAAGGTCATCTTCCACATCTTTAAGTTTATTATGGCCCAGTGATCAAATGCCCAATCCAAGCCAAGCAATGCTGGATAAGGTGTTATGCCATCCACTATCTTGATTACTTCGAAGTCAGCTTTGGTCCACACTCCATCCAGGTCTAGTGTCACTCCTTTTAGTCTTCCAATTGGTATAACTTTGTGTTGATTTGCTAGTTTCAGCTAAACCAGTGAATATCCTAATGTGGGCTCTCCCATACATTGCCATGTCTGTTTGGGTAATACATTGACTTCAGATCCTAAATCCAGTATAATATCTGCCATGTTAAAATCTCTATTGTTGGCGTTCATCCTGAATTATCTACTTGTTCTCCTCCTTGTATGTAGATGATTGACTATTTTCTACTCTATCTTTCCTTCTGCTTTTATGCTACATATTTCTAGCATATTTTGTAATATTTTAATAGAGGTTGGATCATTTAGTAGTTTTACACATGATTGCAAAAATCCTTTAATCGTACTTACTTGTCCCAGGGGTTGTGTTTCTTTGGTGTGATCCAACGATGGAGGCATCTCGTACTCTGGTACTTCCTTACCATGTTGTGTGGTTGATGTCGATGCAATGTCTAGCTTCAGGAATTCTTGTCTGGCTTGCTTGAATATCTCCTTCTCGTTCTACACATCAAACTTCTTCCTTGGTTCAACATTCTTCTTAACCCATTGGTGTTGTGTTGGCTCTTGTCATACTGCGTCGTTTCCTTTTTTAGCTCCTCCCTGTGTAACTATGGTGATGTTTCTTCCTTCATCCCTCACTTTTGTTGAAATCCACTGAACATTCTAATTTTTCTGATTTCTCTTCTCCTGGATCTTCCCTAGTAGTGTCGGGCATTATTCTGTTTCATGATCTGATGCGCAACAATACATACAAGTCACTGGTGAAAGTGGAAATTCTCTTGCGTAGTTTCCTGGTTGTTGACAATTGTGACATAACACTAGTCCTCTACCTCTTCCAAAGCCTCCTCTTTCTCTTCCTCTACCTCTGTAGCTAGTTCAATCCCCTTGCAGCACGTTATACTGAGGCGCCTGGTTATAATGTGCGGTATTACAGTGTGATTGCACGATATTATACCGCGGTTGCGCAGTGTTGTATGGTTGTTGCGCAGTGTTATACAGGGCTGGTAATTGATTAAATTGAGGTGCATCTTGCCCAATCATCATTTCTTCTTGCACCTTGTATGCATCTGATGTTGTTTCCCTCATCAAATCCATTGTTCCGTAGTCCTTGTCATCGTGGCCTACTGACCTGCAAAAGTTGCAATATGAGCTCTTCGGTACCATTTGGTACTTCTGCATCATTGGGCAGTGGTATGGATCGTGACCCTGTTTCTTACAGATCTCTCACCATATTCCTCCTGTTGGTAACGGATTTGGAATTCCTATTGCCATGTACTGCGCGAATGTTGGACATTCGTTCTTATGGTGTCCTTCTGTCCTACATGTGGTACACCAAACAGATTCTCTTTTGTCCTTTTTCTTGTTCTGGTTTAGCTGGAATGTTAAGTTCTTCAGATCCTCCTTCAGCTCCTCGATGGTTGGATCTTGTAACACCCTATTTCCCCCAGTCTGTAAAAATAACTATACTGGCCAAGAACTATGGAAAACTCAAAGATTGTGAATGTTTGATTTAACAGACCTTTGTATAAAAGGTTTGAGGAATGTAAATGATGTATGAATATGTGTTGCATGACTGCTGAGAGGGGGATGTGCTAAAAAGAGACCACGATGGCTAATGAGAGCTGGAGGAAGGGGCCAGGAGTGGCTGCGTTAACTTCCACCGAACCAAAACTGTACTAGTTTGTACGTGCTTGGGAAAACCAAAGCTCACTCTCAGACCTCGAAATGAATTACCCACCCAGATGGTAGGTGGGGAGGCTCCTCAAGAGTAAATGAGGCGATGGGGAAAACCGCCCATCTGTAGAAGCTCTCAGACCTAACCATCAGACAGGGAATTTCATGCCACATGCAACCTCATAGGAGGAAAGAAGTGTCAAAGGGCGGGGAAGAGTGGAGCACACACATACACGTGCAACATAAATCGTGGAAGAGGAGAACCAGAAGAACTCTGGGAAAATACAGTGAGTCATGAGCAGAGGAGAAGGAGAGTAACCTTCGTCCTGGACTTCCAATGAGTGGGAAGTAAGAGACTAAGTCTCAAAGCATTGTGGTCTAGCTCAGGGGTGGCTAGTGGTAAATCCATTTGGAGTCACTGAGCCTACAGTTGGGTGGAAACAAGCACCCCTCTCAGCAGTTGCATCACCTGGTGTTTTCTGATAAGTGTTTATATCTCATATCTTGAACTGAATATAATGGACACATGCTCATGTTTGTATACTCATAAATGATTGATTTCTGTATAGAAGTGTTTGCCTGGTGTTTTGATCATAAATAATGGATGCATGATTATACTTATATGACCATAATTGGTTTAAGTATAGAATGAATAAGTTTAGATTATGAGCCAGTCCCCTTGAGAGTGTCCCATGTACTTGACTCACGCTATGCCCTGGTTTGATTTCCCAAAGGCACCTTCTTCCGGAAAGTTCCATCACATTCTAGAGTCGGAGTGAGTTCCCTGAAAAGACTATCGTTTTAGAAAACATATGAGTTTACCTCACCCCTGTCACAGAGTTCATAGCTCGATAATTTAAGAAGGCCTTTCAGTCAGGTCACCAAGCTTGGTGATAATTTCCCAAGAACCCGCTGAAGGATTGGATGGCCTAAGTTTGGAAACTTTGCATCAGAGAGAATGGTTCCCTCAGATTTTGATGTTTCATTGTTTTAGCACCCGGGATACCTAAGGGTAAGTTCCCTTGTACTCGCCAGTCTTGAAATCCTGACTTGCAAAACCCTAAAATGATAATAGCGCAAATGAGATATGGTGTTTCAGTGTTTCGGCACCTGGGATATCTAAAGGCAAGTCTCTTGTACTCGCCAGTCCCAAAATCTCAACTTGTGAAACCCCGGAATAACGTAGCGTGATTAGAGTCTTGATGTTTCGGTGTTTCGGCACCCAGGATACCTAAGGGTAAGTTCCCTTGCACTCGCCAGTCCCAAAATCCCGACTTGCGAAACCCCAAAATGATAATAGCGCGGATGAGATATGGTGTTTTGGTGTTTCGGCACCTGGGATATCTAAAGGAAAGTCTCTTGTACTCGCCAGTCCCAAAATCCCGATTTGTGAAACCTCGAAATAGTATAGTGTGATTAGAGTCTTGATGTTTCAGTGTTTTGGCACCTGGGATACCTAAGGGTAAGTTCCCTTGTACTCGCCAATCCCGAAATCCCGACTTGCAAAACCCCGTAATAGTGTAGCGTGATTAGAGTCGTGATGTTTCGGTGTTTCAGCACCTGGGATACCTAAGGGTAAGATCCCTTGTACTCGCGTCCTGAAATCCTGACTCGCGAAACCCCAAAATCAGCATAGCGCGGATGAGATATGGTGTTTTGGTGTTTCGACACCTGGGATATCTAAAGGCAAGTCTCTTGTACTCGCCAATCTCGAAATCCCAACTTGTGAAACCCTGAAATGGCATAGCATGTCTAGAGTTTGGATGTTTCGATGTTTCGGCACCCAGGAAACCCAAGGGTCAGTTCCCTTGTACTCACCAGTCGTGAAGTCCCGACTTGTGAAACCTCAAAATGAGCTTAGCGATGAATACAAGCTTAGGAGTTTCGGCTCCCGGGAAACCTAAGTGCGAGACCTCCTATTTGCGCATATCGCAAAACCCTGAAATAATAATAGCGCAGATAAGTCTTGATGTCTCGGTATTTTGACACCCGAGATATCTAGAGGTAAGTCCCTAGTACATGCCATTCCTGAATTCCCGTCTTGTGAAATCCTGATATGGCTTAGTGCGTGTAGATTTGGTTTTCGGTGTTTTGGCACCCGAAAAACCGAAGGGTATGAACCCCTCATCCTCTTCTACCACGAAAACCTGGTACACGAAACTCCGAAAGGTGGAATGCCAGGTTTTGATCCGAGGTATTGTTAGATTTGACGAACTTTTGGTTCCTTTTGGATTTTGGCACTTCGAGAGACAAGAGAGCAGGGGAACACATGCATCGCGATTTCCTGAATCGCGAAAGCCAGAAGAACCTCTCCGGTAAGGCCTGTGGTCATAGACAACGATCACATGGGTAAGGATAAGGGATGGTAGGGTCTGCATCAGGCCCCATAAGAATTCAGGGATTCTGTTCCTTGGGGAAAAGAAGGAAAAATCCAAAAATTATTAATTCCCGTAGTGAGTGTGTTACAAATTGGTATCAGAGCATGGTTACAACACTTGGCCTACTTGGGCTCAAGAACGGGTTGCACAGAGACTCCATTTAGAGTACTGTTAAAAGGAGTAACTCTTTATCTTGACCCCCTCAATCAAAAGTTGAAGTTAAGAATGAAAAACCCCTATTGTGTGTATTCATGTGGAAAAAGAAATATGAATATTGTGTGGGTTATGAATGTATATAAATATTGACTAACAACAAGCGTTTTTCTTTTGAACACAAGCGGACGATCAACCGTGGGAAATTACAAACGTATAGAATGGTGACTCACCATGAAGTGGGGGATGGCTCCCACAATAGAGACAAAGAGTTTGACGAAAGGAGGGCGGTAGGGACCCCTCCAGATCTAGATGAGACTGTGAGGAGTCTCATAGTCGAACTACAGAGATGCAAGGCCGACAACGAGAGGATGATAAAAGAGCAAGAGAAGAAAACGAAAATTAATGCAGTCTTACTGCAGAGTTTATCCGACATACAAAGACAATTGCAGCATGAACCTGAGATACAGAAAAATGGTCATGTCAGTTGCCACACTGAGAGGAGTACCTCGAGAAAAGTCCACCCCAAAGATAAGGGACAAGCGTCGGATGATTCTTCTGGAAAGGAAGCTGACGACTTAGCGGGATCATCTAGCAGCAGAACTAGTTCTCATTCCTGAAGAAAACGAAAGAAGTGAAAACTTTCCAAGAGTCATAATCTCGAAGAGTTCAAGAAGGCCAAACCACCCTCCTTAAACGGTGAAATAAAGAAGGGAGAGGAAGCGGAGGCCTGGCTGCTTGGACTAAAGAAGTATTTCAGAGTCCATGACTTCTCAGAAAACTTGAAAGCCCAAGTAGCCACCTTCAACTTGAATGGAAATGCTTCCATTTGGTGGGAAGACCTTAAGAGTGTGAAAGGGATTCACAAAGAGGACCTGTCTTGGGAACAGTTTGAGAGAAACTTCAGGAAGAAGTATCTGTCGAAAAATTATTTCGACAAAAAGACTAAAGAATTTTATGAACTCAAGCCGGGGCAATGCACCATAGAAGAATATGTCAGCAGATTCTTCGAATTGCTGAGGTACGTACTCTATATAAAAGCAGAAATGGAAAAGGTGCAATGATTCATCAGTGGACTACCTAAGGATTATCAAAATAAGATTGAATTTGATGAACCAAAGACCCTAGAGGACACTATTCGAAAGGCAAGATATTGTTATTAACAACTTGGGTGTCGGACAGGACCGCATGAAGGTTGGAAGCAGAAAAATAATTCGAAATTTCAGAAAAAGGGGTTTAAGTCCCCAAGGTTTAAGAACTATAAAAAGAACTCAAGGACGAGATTCCCAGCCTGAAGTGTACACCAACAAAATTTTCCCTCTTTGGGTGGAAATAAACTTTCTGAATCTGCCCTAGTAAAGACTGATAACCCAAAGAGAGAACCTTTTAAATGACGGGGTTGTGGAGAAGAACATCTACTGAGGTACTGCCCACACCGACAACAGAACAACTGGAGAATTTACAACGTTCAAGAAGCTACCACCGTCAATGATGTGGCCAAGAGTGTGTCGCAAATTTATGTAGCCTTGGATAATAACCAAGCTAACCACCAAGCTTCAGTGGTGGAAATCGAAGGTATGATCACCAACCATCTAGTGTCTATTCTGATTGAACTTGGTTCAAATTTGAGTTATATAGCTCCTAAGGTTGTTGATAAATGTAAACTACAGCCACATAAAAACGTCGAGCCATGGTTGGTACATTTAACCACTGGCACCAAAAGAAGGGTAGTGGAGGTCATACCAGCCTGCCAATTCATTATGGGTGAATTCCCCACCCAAGCAACCCTTAACATATTACCCCTGGGATCATATGATCTGTTGATTGGTATGGACTGGCTAGCCACCCATAAAGCCAAACTAGACTGTTACCATAAAACCTTGGAATGCATAAGTAAATAAGGAAGGAGAATAACCCTTCAAGGGATCCAAAAACCTCTCTCGGTGAGACAAATATCAGCTCTTCAAATGAGAAAGTATTGCAGAAAAGGATGTCCACTATATGCAATATAGGTGTTGAAACCAATTGAAGGTGACAAACCAAGCCTCGAAGACCACCCCACACTGAGAGAATATAGAGATGTATTTCCGGAAGAGGTACCGAGTCTACCTCTGAGAAGGGACATCGACTTCTCAATAGAACTTGCACCAGGAGCAGTGCCAGTGTCTAGAACACCCTATAGGATGAGCACACCTAAGCTAGTTGAGCTTAAATTACAACTGAAAGAAATGATGGACAGAGGCTATATCTGGCCCAGTGTGTCTCCATGGGGAGCACCAATCTTGTTTGTGAAAAAGAAAGATGGTACCCTCCGACTGTGCATAGATTATAGACAACTCAATAAGGTAACTATAAAGAACAAGTACCCCTTACCGAGGATCGATGACTTGTTCGATCAATTGGGAGGTGCCTCTATCTTCTCGAAGATTGACTTGAGATTGGGATATCATAAAGTTTGAATCAAGGGTGAAGACATCCACAAAACTACCTTCAGGATGAGATATGGTCACTATGAGTTTGTGGTAGTGCCATTTGGGTTAACCAATGCCCTTGCCACTTTTATGTGCTTGATGAAAAGCGTGCTCAGCAAATTCCTAGACAAATTTGTGTTGGTTTTTATTGACGATATATTAATTTTCTCCAAGAATAGAGAGGAACATGAGGAACACCTTAGGCTTGTGCTTCAAGTGCTAAGAGAACACCAACTCTATGCCAAATTTAGCAAGTGCGACTTTTTCCAGAAGCAAATACATTACTTGGACCATGTCCTATCTGAAGAAGGGGTAGCAGTAGACCCTGATAAGATCAGGTCTATCATGGAATGGCCTACCCTGAAGGACGTTTCAGATATAATATCCTTTATGGGCTTGGCAGGATACTATAGGAGATTTATAAAAGAATTCTCCAAGATTGGGTGTCCAATCACTGCCCTCCAGAAAAAGGGGACAAAATTCACATGGACACAAAAATGTGAAGAAAGATTTCAAACCCTGAAACATCTACTAACACACGCATTCGTGTTGAAGATCGCCAACCTTGAAGCTGACTTCCTCGTGTGCACTGATGCCTGTAAGGAAGGGCTCGAAGGTGTCCTTATGCAAGGAGGAAGTGTGGTCTGCTATGAATCCCGAAAATTGAATGGGCACGAAATCAACTATGTGACCCATGATCTAGAGCTGGATACCATAGTACACGCCTTCAAAATGTGGAGGCATTACCTCCTGAGGAGAAAATTTGTACTTATGACAGACCACTGTGGGTTACGATATCTGTTTAACCAACCAAAGCTCAATGCCAGACAAGCTAGGTGGATGGCCCTCCTCAGCGAGTTTGATTTTGAAATCAAACATATTAATGGAAAGAAAAATAGGGTGGTCGATGCCCTTCACAGAAGCATGAAAACAATTCACCTGGAAGCGATAAGCACCTGCGAGACGAATGTCAAGGAAAGAGTCAGAAATGCACAAGAGATAGACACATTCTTCCAGACCGTGACCTCGTACCTGTAGCAAGAACCCACAGGGATAAAGTATGGAGGCTACCAAATGATGGAAGGAGGTCTGCTCACTTACAGAAAAAAAATGTATATCCCAGATTGTGACGACTTGAAGAGGTTCATAATGGATGAACTGCACAAAAGACCTTATACTGGTCATCCAGGATACAAGAAGATGATCACGACCACCAGGAAACAATTCTACTGGCCTGGGTTGAACAAGGACAGAGCCGAGTACTTAGACAAATGCATAGAGTTCCAACAGGTCAAAGAAGAACACTGACACCCAGTAGGATTATTACAACCTCTACCAATCCCGAAATGGAAATGGGAAACCATCTCCATGGATTTCATCATAGGATTATCAACCTTGACCAAACAGAATGATGCCATCATGGTAGTGGTGGATAAATTGAGCAAGTCCACTCACTTTATCCCCATCAAGTCAACTTGTAAGGCAATAGACATCGCCAACGTATTCATGAAGGAGATATTTAGACTGCATGGTATGCCAAAAGAGATCGTGTCTGATAGAGAAACAAAATTTACTTCCAACTTTTGGAAATCACTGATGGTTGGTTTGGAGACCAAGTTACTATTTATCACAACCTATCATGTTGAAACCGATGGAAAGACGGAAAGAGTGAACCAAATATTAGAAGACATGCTAAGAATTCATGTAATGCATCAACCCAAAAGGTGGGAAGACTACCTGCCACTAGTGGAATTTGCCTACAACAACGACTACCAAGAATCCCTGAAGATGAGTCCTTTCGAAGTCCTCTATGGTAGGCCATGCAACACTCCAGTCAGTTAGAGTAATTCCGTAAACAGAGTTACTATTGGAACCGACATGTTGAAAGAAATGGAACAACAAGTGACTCAGATAAAACAAAATCTAAAGGTTGCTCAGAACCGACAGAAAAGCTACGCCGACAGAAGGAGAACTCCAAGAGAGTTCCAGGTGGAAGACCATGTATATCTTAGAGATAGGCCCAAGAAGATTTCCTTGAAGATGGGAGCTTGTGCCAAGTTGGCACCTCGATATTGTGGACCCTTTGAGGTTCTAGATAGAGTGGGACCTGTAGCCTATAGGCTAGCACTTCCTCCCACAATAAAGGCACATAATGTTTTCCATGTTTCATTATTGAAGAAATATGTATATGATTCTAATCATATAATTGATTGGTCTGTGATCCAGGTGGAATCGGAGGGATAATTTCTAACAGAAACTCAATGCATACTGGACAGAAAGGAAACCCCGCTCAGGAACCGAACCATTGCACAGGTCAAGGTGCAGTGGAAACATTTTGGCCCAGATGAGGCTACATGGGAAATGGAAGATGCCATGAAACAAGCATATCCGATTTTGTTTACCCGTGTACATACATGTCATATTGATAGATAGAACATCGAGGATGATGTTCCTTTAAGGGGGAGGGAATTGTAACACCCTGTTTCCCCCAGTCTGTAAAAATAACTATACTGGCCAAGAACTATGGCAAACTCAAATATTGTGAATGTTTTATTTAACGGACCTTTGTATAAAAGGTCCGAGGAATGTAAATGATGTATGAATATGTGTTTCATGACTGCTGAGAGGGAGATGTGCTGAAAATATATCACGATGGCTGATGAGAGGTGGTGGAAGGGGCTGGGAGTGGTTGCGTTAAGTTCCACCGAGCCAAAACCGTACTGGTTTGTACGTGCTCGAGAAAACCAAAGCTCACTCTCAGACCCCAAAATGAATTACCCGCTCAGATGGTAGGTGGGGAGGCTCCTCAAGAGTAAATGAGGGGATGGGGTGAACTGCCCATTCGTAGAAGCTCTTAGACCTGACCATCGGACAGGGAATTTAGTGCCACATGCAATCTCGTAGGAGCAAAGAAGTGTGGAAGGGGGGGGAAGAGTGGAGAACACACATACACGCGTGATAGGAATCACAGAAGAGGAGAACCAGAAGAACTCCGAGAAAATACATTGAGTCATGAGCAGAGGAGAAGGAGAGTAACCTTCATCCTGAACTTTCGACGAGTGGGAAGTAAGAGACTGAGTCTCAAAGCATCGTGGTCTAGCTCGGGGGTGGCTAGTGGTAAATCCATTTGGAATCGTTGAGCCTATGACTGGGTGGAAATGAGCACCCCTCTCAGCAGTTGCATCACCTGGTGTTTTCTGATAAGTGTTTATATCTCGTATATAATGGACGCATGCTCATGTTTGTATACTCATAAATGATTGATTTCTGTATAGAAGTGTTTGCCTAGTGTTTTGATCAGAAATAATGGATGCATGCTTATACTTATATGACCATAATCGGTTTAAGTATAGAATGAATAAGTTCATATTATGAGCCAGTCCCCTTGAGAGTGTCCCATGTACTTGACTCACGCTATGCCCTGGTTTGATTCCCCGAAGGCACCTTCTTCCAGAAAGTTCCATGACATTCTAGAGCCTGAGTGAGTTCCTTGAAAGGACTACAGTTTTAGAAAACATACGAGTTTACCTCACCCTTTTCACAGAGTTCATAGCTTGATAATTTAAGAAGGCCTTTCAGTCAGGTCACCAATCTTGGTGATAATTTCCCAAGAACCCGCTGAAGGATTGGATGGCCTAAGTTTGGAAACTTTGCATCAGAGAGAATGGTTCCCTTAGATTTTGATGTTTCGGTGTTTCGACACCCAGGATACCTAAGGGTAAGTTCCCTTGTACTCGCCAGTCCCGAAATCCCGACTTGCGAGACCCCAAAATGATAATAGCGTGGATGAGATATGGTGTTTCGGTGTTTCAACACCTGGGATATCTAAAGGCAAGTCTCTTGTACTCGCCAGTCCCGAAATCCTAACTTGTGAAACCCCAGAATAGTGTAGCATGATTAGAGTCTTGATGTTTCGATGTTTTGGCACCCAGGATACCTAAGGGTAAGTTCCCTTGCACTCGCCAGTCCCGAAATCCCGACTTGCAAAACCCTAAAATGACAATAGCACGGATGAGATATGGTGTTTCAGTGTTTCGACACCTGGGATATCTAAAGGCAAGTCTCTTGTACTCACCAGTCCCAAAATCCCAACTTGAGAAACCCTAGAATAGTGTAGCATGATTAGAGTCTTGATGTTTCGGTGTTTCGGCACCCAGGATACCTAAGGGTAAGTTCCCTTGTACTCTCCAGCCCCAAAATCCCGACTTGAGAAACCCCAAAATAGTGTAGCGTGATTAGAGTCTTGATGTTTCGGTGTTTTGGCACCCGGGATACCTAAGGGTAAGATCTGTTGTACTCGCTAGTCCCAAAATCCTGACTCATGAAACCCCGAAATCAGCATAGCGTGGATGAGATATGGTGTTTCGGCACTCGGGATATCTAAAGGCAAGTCTCTTGTACTCGCCAATCCTGAAATCCCAACTTGTGAAACCCCGAAATGGCATAGCATGTCTAGAATTTGGATGTTTCAGTGTTTCGGCACCCGGGAAATCCAAGGGTTAGTTCCCTTGTACTTGCCAGTCACGAAGTTTCGACTTGCAAAACCCTGAAATGAGCTTAGCGATGAATATAGGCTTAGGAGTTTCGACTCCCGAGAAACCTAAGTGCGAGACCTCTTGTCTGCGCATATCGCGAAACCTCGAAATAATAATAGCGTGGATAAGTATTGATGTCTCGGTATTTCGGCACCCGGGATATCTAGAGGCATGTCCCTGGTACACGCCAGTCCCAAATTCCCGACTTGTGAAATCTCGATATGGCTTAGCGCGTGTAGATTTGGTTTTCGGTGTTTCAGCACCCGAAAAACCGAAGGGTATGAACTGTTGGGTATGTTTTATATTCTTTGCATATGTGTGTGTGTGGGTGCGTCAGATACAACAACTGCGTATGACGATCCCTTCACCTAGAGCTCTGCCGTGTGCGCTGGGCACTTTCCTAGGGTGGTCCCAGGGGGGGCAAGTATGCCCCCCCCTAGTTACGTGCAGTGCCTCGATTTTGTTTTTTTGGGTGGTTTTTGCTATTTTTAGCAGATTTGTAAATTAATCCCAGATTAAGGGATTATGGTTTTGGTATCTACGAAATACCTAAAAACATTGTATATATTGTTGTAGGAAAATCTGCCTGCGGACAAGTAGATCGACCTCTAAGGCTTGACCTTAACCTTAGACAGAAAAATGCTTATCATGGACACTGACTTTCTTTCAAATCTATCTAAGCCTAATGCATGAGAAGGGAGGATGATAGAAGTACCTTTTAACCGACGTTTGTCCCTACACGCTCCGAGTTGTGCTCCAATCCTTTTGCTCCTCGATAAGGTCTGTGGACAAAACAAGATACGACCACTTCCTACTCTATGGACATTAGCTTGAAAACAGATCTACCAATAAATGATAAGCTCATGTAACATCAAACACAAACTAGAAAGAAACAGGCCAAGCTTGTCATATTAATGAGAATGACGATAGCAATGCCTACAATCGTAGATGCGAATGCGACGGCTTCGTCAAGTCCTCTTTGTCTAACCCTTTCTTAAAAGATCTACAACGTAGATGACAGCAGCTTCAATGATTTCTCTCCTTTGGCTGACTGCAAGTTTCCTCCAAGATCATAAGTTCCACATGCTCAATTCTTCCCCCCTCTTCATCACCATAGAGCTTGCTTATATAGGTTGGGAAGGGCCTAACTACTTGAGTTATGTTTAGGATTAGTTTGGAACCTCTTGCTAGGATCAGAGATCTTTTGATAGAACCAAGAATTCGAGTTCAACCATCTCCCAAACTCGAATGATTCTCCCCTTATTCTTCTCACCGGGCTAACAACTTACACAGAATGGAGAGCGCTCCCTCAGAAGGGGCATCAGAGCACTAGAACGCTTCTGAGAAGATCAAGGGAAGCGCCAACGCTTCAAACCTGGGTAGCGCTTCTGCAAAGGGGTGGAGAAGTGCTACAACGCTTCTGAGGCTTGTTTGAGGGGCGCCAACACTTCTCAGGCAGTTTTAGGGGAGCGTTCCCTTTCCAAACACTTGATCAAAAAGCCCTCTTAGGTGCTAAGAGATGTTTGTCTTCGGTGAACCAGTTTCTTACTTCATACCAAGCACATGAGATGTTTCAAGTACCCCTTTAGTGTCGTCATTGTGATAGGATGACTCAACAACGTTTGCGACACTTGCGATAAGTGAGAGGCATGTCTGACAGTTATCCAGTTGAGTGATTTTGAGGTGTAACAGAATGCCCCCCAAAGTATGAAGTCAGAAGATGCGGACTGATGGATGAAGTACTTTGTAGACGTTCAAGCAAGGGTTTAGACTCGGAGAACCTGACGGAAGCTGCACACAAACATCCAACCAATATCATGACCTATTTCAAAACCCAAGGCAGGCATACCTATGCTTGGGAGATCGAGACCTGTGAGGTATGGCCGCCATAAAATACACTGCGGATCCATAATTGTATTGATAAAAAGGGTATAGCCACCAAAGATACAATGTGGATCTATATGGTAGTGACTCAAACTGATCGTAGCCACGAAGAATACACAGTGGATCTACGAGAACTCCTACGCAACCTGGGCGAAGCATATAGCAAAGTGATGGCCCAACCCAGGGTATTCATACCAATCCCAATATGGTACGAATCTGACCATGTGAATGGATGTCTTGACGTCGAACATGGCAGAAACCACTTGATTACCGGTCAATGAGGTAAACCGTTAACAAGTGCGAGGGAGATCACCATTAATGTCGATGATTCCCAAGGTACCCTAGTACATTCCAGTGAATGTGAATAGATGAGCTGAGGTCGAACACTCGTGGAATCATTCGATCAGGAGTCGATGATGTAAACCCACTGTCGAATGTGAGGAGGCCTGCTATTGAGGCATGTAGGTCCCAAAGTACTCAGTGGTTTCTAAGTCTAATTCCTGGATAATGTGTTGGAGTTGACAGGGATAGACTCGTCGAGGGAGGGCCTTGATGTATCCCTCATCAACGACGCGAAACAGATATGGAGATGTAATTGGTAGATCAAAAGTACATGGACTGACATAGGTTTTGAGGCAAGACATCAGGGGTGGTTGACTCTCGAGGCGCATACTTCCCTTGAACACTGAGGCACAATAGAAAAATGTGGCATGGACCAAAATTATGCAATGGATACGGCGACTTGCGTCGGGTGACCCAAGGGAGTGAAAGGAAACTCAAAGATTGGCTCAGTGTGGAGGTTCAGCGGATAATGACATGGGCAAATGACAAAGTGTCATGTTCAAGGCCGACTCTAAGAAGTGCTAGATGGTGTTCTCAAGAGACTTTCTTGGCTTGTTCCTTTCAATTTTTCCCCCCATCCAGATAGATGAGTACCTCTTTTTAGTTTAATGAGCTCGAGGAGGGTAACACGTGCTCGATATAACCTACCTTCGGTAAGTTCCTCTTCCGTTGTTTAATGAACTGGAATAAGTAAGAGTTCAGTCCCATATGGGTCTGTCGATGTGTGCTTTAACGAGTCCAAAGACAGAAAAATCGAAGGTTTTTCAGGATTATAGAGTTTGGAAAAACACTCAAAAGAGAACTCTCTCAGTTCCTTTTTCATACAGTAGTCCATCGAGACCGAAAAAGGGTTAAACTATTGCTCGAAAGACGCCCTTTCTGACCTTTTAACGAGCGTGAAAGGAAGCAAGATCACTCGACAATATTTTCATATTTAGAGAGTCTGAAAAGGGTTTAAAGGAGACTCCAGGGGGGTTCCTTTTTCGTGTGATCGTATCTGTACGGGTCCGAAAAAGAGATAAAACTTTACCCAGTTTCTGTTGTAGGAAAATCTGCCTGTGGACAAGTAGATCGACCTCTAAGGCTTGACCTTAACCCTAGACAGAAAAATGCTTATCGTGGACACTGACTTCCTTTCAAATCTATCAATAAATGATAAGTTCATGTAACATCAAACACAAACTAGAAAGAAACAGGCCAAGCTTGTTGTATTAATGAGAATGACGATAGCAATGCTTACAATCGTAGATGCGAATGTGACGGCTTCGTCAAGTCCTCTTCGTCTAACCCTTGCTTAAAAGATCCACAACTTGGATGACAGCAACTTCAATGATTGCTCTCCTTTGGCTGACTGCAAATTTCCTCCAAGATCATAAGTTCCACATGCTCAATTCTTCCCCACCACTTATGAGATCATAAGTTTGGTGTAATTCTGCATTTTCTTCCCCCTCTTCATCACCATGTCAACTACCGAATCCAAATCATCGGAAGTTGAGGTCATCGGAGACAACGCCACATAATTGACATGCGGTGAGGGTGACACTGTCGGCATATAACAACCACTTAGGGAGGTAACCCAGTCAGGGCCAATGCATGAATGTTGATCAATGGTCACAATTCTTCCATCGTGAGGGAAAGATATCACACGGAAAAGAGTGGATACAATAGCTTTCATGGCATAGACATAATCCCACCCAAGGAGTAAAGAGAAATCCAAGGGGTCTCGGACTACCATGACATCGATAAAGACAGTTTTCCCTCCCAAATTTACAGGAAACTGAGAAAGGATCCCTAAAGGTTGGCTAGTTCCTCTGTTAAAGGCTAACAGATTTTGTGTAACCAGTGCAAGTTGTGGACAACCCAAAGCATACCAAGCAACAGAAGACAAAATACTAACGGATGCACCTTCATCTATCAACGTTTGAGGAATGTCCCGACCACGAACCTGAACTATAATCTGGAAAGGAATGTGAGAGGGAAGACGAGGTCCAGTTAGCGCACCCCAATCAAAAAGGATGGCTTCATTACTCGGAGGGGGTTCCACAGGAGGAGGCAGAGTGCCCCCGGGCATGGTAGAGTCTGTATTAACAAGAAAAACATGGGCAGTATCGGGTTTACTCTCTAGAAGGAGGGTAGGATCAACCGATGATTGGATCGGATCAACCAATGGTGGACTTGGATAGACCACAGGTGGACTTGGATATACCACTTTAGCACTCTTCAGAGGAAGAGTGGGACTGACCAAGGAAGGGATGGGATCAGTCACTTTGACATTCCCTAATGGAGGAATAAGAACAACCGATGATGAGACTAGATCGACCACTTTGGCACTCTTTAGAGGAAGAGTGGGACTGACCGAGGAAGGGACTGGATCGGTCACTTTGGTGTCACTCTTTTGATGGAGAGCGGGGATGATCGATGGCAAAACTGGATCAGCTACTTGGGTTTGTGGTTCAATCGAGGAGGAAACTAGATTGACCACCTGATCAACCAGACTGACCGGGGATGGAACTGGATTGACCAGTCCATCGACCAATGATGGGTCGGAGGAAAGCTTACGATAACCTTTTGGAAGTTGAATTTTTTCCAAAAGAGAAGAAGCCTTGTCCATGCGAGGACAAAGGTGAGAGTAGTGGTTACCTTTACACAACATGCAAGGGAACTTGACAGTTTTCTTCTTTTGACCAACCTTAACATCACTAGTTGACGGGGTATCATCGACATGACTGACAGAGGCCGATGACATGGAGGACCACATTTCTAAGACTTGGATAAGACCAGGGAAATCCCTCAGAAAATGGTCACCCTTACAAAGGCTACAAGGGAATTTGGGTTTTGGATTGTTTCTTTTAGTCTTGTTAATCTCATCAACACTCCCAGTACTATTAACGGTAACTGGTTTCTTAGAGCCAACATCTGATGTTGTTGAGGTCTTGGTCTTTTTCGGGCTCTTCTTCTTCTTCTCTTTCCGTTTCTTCTTCTTCTGATCAACCTGGCTACTTGCTTT
>JZKD02S1667850.1:111466-130156 GCA_000966675.3 Picea glauca
AAATAGAAAGAGCCCCCCATCGAGGTGACAGTGGGTGGGGAAGCTCCTGTTACGCCGGTTTCAAGCCCTGACTCAAGCCCTTGGAACTATCCTACAAACCGTGCGATAACAAACCTCAAATATTCTTCTTTGATGTCCTTTGTTGAGAGATGTGTCTCTCTATTTATATCCCCTTTTGATCCCCTTTTCATCTTCTTAGATCACATTCCTCCCTTGAGCTATCTCTGGATGCCAATTATTGAGCTACTCACACATAAATTTGAATACTCCTGTTATAGACCATGGACCTCATGGAAATCCATTAATCAAAGTTGAACATCCCATCTAGATCCAAATCATCATTGGTTGATCATATTTGACCATGTCAACTGATTCTGCACCATCACTAATATCCACCTCAATTTATGCACGAGATGTTGCATTGCAGTCCATTTTCCCTTTGTTAAATACTAATAACTATCATTGAAATGTGACAAACTAGAAAACTAGAATGGAAATATTTTGGATGATGCCGGATGGTCCATATACTAGGGATGCTCCTGCATCATGAAGCCTTGGGATATTTTCTATGTCACAAGGTTGGAGTAGGGATCATTAAAGACATCTCATTCCTTGAACATGATATATTTTATGATTTGTATCATACATTATATATATAGGAATGCATTCAATTATAAGAAAAATATATATAGGAATAATTTCAATTATTGAAGGCAATTCGGTATTATCATTGTGCATAGACCTAATTGGCACTGTTGCCACACATGTATAGGCATAGATGTGTTGGTGCACACAACCAAGGGTGTTATAGGTGTGCATATATTGTTGACATAGAATGGTATAGTTGTATATTTTAACCTTGTACAATTATTTACTGCAAACATATTTTAAATAAAATAATAGAAAAGGTACAATGGAAAATACACACATTACACAGATATTTTTTCCCTGGAAACCCAAACCAGAAAAACCAACATCCTCTATATTCATCATCCGATGCATTGTTTACAATACAATATACATATAGGATCCAATGGGATCCAAAACCTTAATCAAATGACACATTTTAGTCAACAATCCTAATTCCTTAATCGAAAATAGAAAACCATCGACAAAAACCATGTGTTGAAAAACCGCCCAAAAACGGATGCAAAAAACCACCAATTTGTTTTTCATGGGGGATCCCAACCCCATACGAACCCGGCGCAATGTAGACACTAATCTAGCCATGCAAATAATATAACACATACACAACATTTTCCCACTTGTTGTTTTCTTTGCATACAGGGGGTTACAGGGTTACATAGTCAACAATCCAGGGCAACAATGCCCATAGATCCTCTACACCAAGGGAAATTTTCCGTGCTCACATATTTTGTTAATGAATCTGCAACATTCTTCAAAGTGTCCACTTTCATAAAAAACACCTTATTTTATTCAACCATGTCTCTCACAAAGTGACATTGAACATCAATATGATTTGTCTTTGAATGATAAGTTAGGTTCTTCACCAGAAAAATTGCACTTTGACTGTCACAATCTAGCCTTACAACTTGTTGTACCTACCCAATACATGAACACAATATTTGTAACCATACTACTTCCTTTCTTGCATGAGTGGTTGCCATGTATTTAGCTTTTGTAATTGAAAGTGCTAGTACAAACTATATTTTTCTCATACAACTGATTGCTCCTCCAAACATGTTAAACACATACCCGCTTCTAGATCTTCTACAGACCAGATATCCATCCCAGTCAACATCCACAAATCCATGTATGTCCAACACTCTGTCTAATCCTGGTCTTCCTTGATAGCACAATCCATAACTAGTAGTGCCATGCAAATACTTGAAAAACCTCTTTATTGTTGTCCAATGCTCCTTCCCTAGTTTTGACATATACCTGCTCAAAACTCCCACAACATGTGCAATGTCTGGTTTACTACAGACCATTGCATACATCAAACTTCCAACCACACTCCCATATGGAACACAAGACATGTCCTCCTCCTCTTCCTGTGTCTTGGGACACTGATCTGAAGTAAATTTACACCTAGAGGAATAGGTACCTTGATCGTTTTACATTCCTCTGCAATATTGTCTCCACATATTTTTTCTGATTTAACCAGATTTTACTATTTTTCCGATCTCTTTTAATTTCCATTCCCAAAATGAAATTTGCGGCACCAAGATCCTTCATATCAAATTTAGAGGACAATTGAGTTTTCTCACCCTGGATAATCTCCTTGTTGTTTCCTATCAACAACATGTCATTCACATACAAGACCAAATAAATCAAATGATCACCAATTAATTTCAAATACACACAGTGATCCTCTTTGCTTCTTGTGAAGCCAAGTCCCAACATATAAGTATCATTTTTTTGATACCACATCCTTGGTGATTGTTTTAAACCATACAAGGAATTTTTTAGCTTGCATACCAACTCCTTATTTCCCTTCACAACAAAGCATGTTGGTTGCTTCATGTAGATTTCTTCTTCCAAATCCCCATGTGGGAATGTTGTCTTCACATACATATGTTCTACTTCAAAATCAAACACACCAACAACAGATAAAAGAAATCTAATAGAGGTTAACTTGGCAATAGGAGAAAAAATCTCACCAAAATCAGTTCCCTCAACCTGGGAATAACCCTTTACCACTAACTGTGCTTTGTATTTTTCCACATTGCCATCTGCATTCAACTTATTTTTAAATACCCATTTGCTACCAAAGGGATTTATTCTAGTCGACAACTCCACTAGATCCCAAGCCTCATTCTTATCTAAGGCTGCCATTTCTTCGACCATGACATTTTTCTAGAGTTTTCCATCCTCTGAACTACCTCCCTAATAGTTCTAGGATCATCATCAGTAATAGAAAAAACAAAATTTGAACAAAAATCAGTTGGAGTATACCTTTCCAGTAGCCTTTTTTCTCGAACCCATCTCCTCAATACCGGAGTATGAGAATCTTCTTCTTCTAATTCATGTTCTTCTCTAGAGTCTAATTCATCATCCTTTAAATCAAACTTTGTTTTATCTGGTTCTTCCCTACTTGGTAGGACTTCTCGTTTGAAAACATCTTTTATTTCTCTAAATACCACATCTCGACTATATACAACCTTCTTAGTTTCTAGGTTCCAAATCTTATAACCTTTGAGACCATATTTATACCCAATAAAGATACATTTTTCAGCCTTCTTATCTAGCTTACTCCTGTTTTCCTTTGGAACATGAACATAGGCCTCACAACCAAATACCTTGAGATGTGTGAGAGAGGGTTTCTTACAAGACCATACCTTGTGTGGAGTCTTGTCATCCAATGTTGATGAGGGTGATTGATTGACGAGGTAACATGCAACACCCACTACCTCTTCCCATAATTATTTCCCTAACTCGACACCATTGAGTATGAACCTTTATTTTTCCATCAGCGTCTTGTTCATCCTTTCTGCAACTCCATTTTTCTAAGATGTATATGGAGTAGTCTTTTGCCTTTCTATAACACACTTTTTACATAATTGTTCAAATTCATTCTCGTAAAACTCTCCACCATTATCTGTCCTTAGCACCTTAATTCTTTTCTATGTTTTATTTTCAATAAGAGCCTTAAACTCTTTAAACGTGTCAAAGACTTCAAATTTTTTCTTGAGGAAATATATCCAAGTATTCCTCGAGAATTCATCTATAAATGAGACATAGTACACATATTTTCCCAATGATGGAACCGACACAGGTCCAAACACATCATTGTGCACTAGCTATAAAATTCCTTCTGCCCTCATTGCACCAGAGGGGAATCTTACCCGATTCTACTTCCCATTACACAATGTTCACAAAAATCAAAATCTAGAGAGCAGTTAGATATACCTTAAACCATACCTTTACTGTGAAGTAGTCGAAAACCCTTCTCTCTGATATGCCCCAGCCTTTGATGCCACAACATAACCTTTTCTCCAGAGAATGTAGGATTTTTTTCTTCTTTAGCTCCAATATCAGGAACAATGGAACTATTACACCCATTAGTAATAGTGCTTCTTTGCAGCTTATACAGAGTTCCAAAATGAACTCCCTTCAGCAACACCATTGCTCCTTAAACCATCCTGCAGGTTTCCTTTGTAGATTTTAACCTTGTACAATATTTTATTGCAAACAAATTTTCAATAAAAGAACAGAAAATATAGAATGGAAAATACACACATTACACAGAGATTTCCCCCCTGGAAACCCAAACCGGGAAAACCAACATATTTTATATTCATTCATAGTGATACCTTGTTTACAATACAATATACATATAGGAGCCAATGACATCCAAAACCCTAACCCAATGACCTGGATTAGTCAACAACCCTAATTCCTTAATTGGAAATAGAAAAAAATCGACAAAACCATGTGCCGAAAAAACACCCAACAATAGACACGAAAATCAAGGCGACACAAAAAATGAGGCAAAATGTGACACATTTCCTGAGGATTTTTTTTTTATCGTGGGAGCTACCCCTGAACCCCCAACGCAACATAGTAGACACTAAAACTATTCGTGCAAAGAATATAACACATACCTAACATCCTTTTCAAATACTATTTTTACCCCTCCATTGTCCATTTTTCTTATAGAAATCAATTTTTTGACCAATCCTGGGATGTGCAGAACAACAGGTAGTGTTCTAATCCTTCCTTCTATGAGTCTTAACTTGATTTTTCCTCGTCTTATGATTTTGGTTTTTGAGTCATCTCCTAGGAAAACATTACCTCCATCAGACCTTTCATATTCACAGAACCACTCCTTATGGGGAGTCATATGAAAGGATGCACCTGAGTCAACCAACCATGCCTCATGATTTGCATGTGTGCTTGAAGAAGCCAAGTACACATCTCCTCCTTCTTCCTTGGAGGTCTTTTCTTCTCTAGAAGGATCATCTTTAGATCCCTTCCCTCTCTCAATGCTTTTGGATCTACATTGCTTCTTGTAGTGCCCTTCTTTTCCACATCTCCATCATCCCTTTACAAACTTTCTAGGAGATTTAGATCTACCCTTAGATTTAGATCTCCCACTTGAGGACTTAGATCTATTTTTTTCCTGGGAGCGTCACCTTGAAAATAATGCATATGTTCTTTGTCCTTCCATATTCTTCTGTCTCATCTCCTCTAAAAACAAGGATGAGACCACATCATCAAACTTCAAGGTAGTTGTATTACTACCTATGGCCACAACCAAATTATCCCACGAGTTTGGTAAAGAGCGCAATAAACTGATACACTTATCTTCATCTGAAATTTTAATCTCAATAGATAATAACTGACTTACCACAGTATTGAAGACGTTCAGATGCTCTATCACCGAGTTTCCATCTCTTATCCTCATGTTATACAACTTCTTTCGCAGGAACAATTTATTTACGAGGGACTTAGACTGATACAAGTTCCCCAACTTATCCCATAACACCTTGGTTGTAGCTTCCCCTGACACATTCAATAATATTGAATCTGAGAGACACAATTGGATTGTGCTCTTTGCCTTCCGATCCAATTTTTTCCAGTCATCTACTAACGTTCTTGTAGGTGCAGTACCTGGATCCACCACGATCAACTGATTTATTTCTACCAATAGATCTTCCATATTGAGCTTCGACAACTCAAAACTTTTCCCATTAAATTTCTCGATCTCTCTTTTTGAACTACTCGCCATTTCTTTTCACCTGAAGAATCAATACCACAGATCTCCCATTGTAACAAGGCTTATCATAGTCCTGAGCCAAACCCCTGACCAAAAAGACGTCCCCCTGAAGCCAATAATTGCTCTGATACAAAATGTAGATTTTAACGTTGTACAATTATTTACTACAAATAGATTTTCAATAAAAGAACATAAAAGATACAATGGAAAATACACACATTACACAAATATTTTTTCGCTGGAAACCCAAACTGGGAAAACCAACATCTTCTATATTCATTATCTGATACATTGTTTACAATACAATATACATATAGGAGCCAACATGATCCAAAACCCTAATACAATGAACTGGATTAATCAACAACCATAATTCCTTAATCGGAAATAGAAAACCATTAGCAAAAACCATGTGCCGAAAAACTGCCCAAAAACGAACGCAAAACCATCAAATATTTTTTTTTTCAGGGTCGCTTCCCTCGAACCCCTGTGACCCCCCGAGAAAGGGGGCGCTTCACCCCCCTCTTACCCATTTGCATGCCTGACACTAATTCTATCCATGCAAAGAATATAACACATACCCAACAATAGTCGGTGCATGGGGCATGTGAACTCCAAGACTTGGCATGAACAATGTTATCTACACCAAAGGTTGTATAGGTTTTGGGGTGTTACACTGAATCATGCGAGGGAACTTCCCTCAACCCCACCCCTCACTAGTGATGGGAGGATTCCAGGGACACTATCACTTAAACCTGTAAGAGGAATTTTCTAGCAAATGTGAGGCAGTGCACCAAATACCCATAACTGCACATATCAAAATAATTTTGATAGATAATAATTCATGTTAAATTCTATAAAACTCAATTATTTTATATAATAGATTATCTTATTATTACTCATATTAGGTTCCCCATGGGAATATCACAATATTATAAGCAAACGTCAACATACAGACACATAAAATTCATTATTTCACCCACGTTGTATTGTGTTGTTAAAGTTTTATACTTTAATAGAATTTTCTTTCATAAAACATGATTTATATTTCCATTTGGACAAAAAGTTAATTAATCTTTTGTTTAGGTATTTTATATTTTTTAAATTAAAAAAAATAATGTAACATATGTTGGTGCATATAGTCAAGGGTGTTGTAGATGTGTGTATCATATGAGGGGTAAAATGCACACAATATTGAAATGTGTATGCAAACTAAGGGACTTGGTGTGCATAGTGCATTTTCACCAAATGTTATAGAGGTTGCAAGGAAATTCCTTGAATGCCACAAGGGAATTACCCCATGACCACAATCATTAATGTAATGTTATTCAACCCGGCCGAGGTCCATTATGTGTGAAAATACTCATAAAATTAAAATTTTATGCTAACTAATCATGTAGCTTACCAGCTATAGGAAAACATACAGTTTTAACCATTTGTTGATACCATGAACTAGATGCATCTACAAAATTAAAAAATAAACAAAAAATGCAATTGATAAACTCAAATACATCAACATATAAATCATTCTCAAACATAGAGTTAATACACAACAATTAAACTCATAATGCAACATAGAAACACGATAAAGCACTTATTTTTTAAAAACGGTTGTGCAACTAGCTGCTTGGGATAGATGTTCCACCCAACCATAGACTTGTTGTTCTGAATATCAACAACAAGTCACTATTGAGTTGGGGCTAGAAAGCCACAAAAGGGAGCAACCTCTCGTTGTCCACTCATAGCTTAGAAAATCCCACAATCGACTGGTATTCTCCTACAACTATCTCTATTTTCCACTAGATCTCTTCCTCTTGACCTACCCAACCCAAGGAATGTACCCATTTAATGCTTTCAGTCCATTGAGCATCCCATTCACTTATGAAGGTCTCTCTGACACAGGTAACAGGAATCTCACTATTGGGAAACTCAAGGGAGCTCACTAGTACTAGGAAAACAATAACAATAACTTATTGTTACAATGCAACTCACACAAGAGTTCACTCTTTAGGGTCAAAAACCTGGTTTTTCAGTCTTCTACTCCAAATATGCTCCAAAATTCACCCTCTATGTTTTCTCCAGCTCCAATGCTCTTCTTCTTTGTTCTGTGCTTGTTGTTCATGCAAAACATGACTCTCTAAAACTGTTGTAACTACCCATACAAATTTCCTCTCTTTGGTTACTTGATTGGATTACACTCTTCCCCAAACTGATTGTACTCAATCCCATGCTTCCAATAAATATGGGACATGACTCCTCACACCCACCCTCTTACATGCATTCAATGATTGGCTTTGGGGACACTCAATTAGAAAATTTGAAGGTTCATCTACCGATAGTAATTTTAGGAAGTGGGTTGAATTAATACACATGGGTAATTTCCCCTTGGACCCCTCTTAGACACTCCTAGATATTCCCCTCTCTTGTGGATTAATCGACCCCCATCTTTGTCCATGTCCCCCAACAGTTGGCATCACATTTTATTATTATTTTAGAAACACAATTCACATATAAATCGTTTGGACACAACCATACATTATATCTACATTAAGCATTAATTAAATTAGGGATTATAGCAGAGATGTTAAAATCAATGATGACAAAAAATTCCACCAAGGACATTGTGCCTTAGACCTTGTAAGGGGTGTTACTTGTGTACCACATAAGAGTAATCAGGGAGAAAGGTTGTCTTGGTCAGAGGAGGAAAGTGTAGAAAATAAGCACTTCCTAGAACACTTGGGGAAATGCATCAAATACCCATGGTTGTGGATTCAACATGTTTTCTCTTAAGGCATAGGGGTTGACCATCAACCATACCAGGCCTATATCTTAATCCTATCTCTTTGTGCAAGGGTAATACACATCCTAATGTACTCTCAACTACAAATGGTCTACAACCTGACACTTATTCTAACAAAAAGACAATGTACATCAGAAAGAGCCTTCACTTGTACGTTTTACTAGTGTACAATTGTACAATGTATTTGGATGTCATGTGCTAATATTTTTAACTAAAACACCTTTTTTATTGGTATTTTCCCCCTTTTTTGGTGTTCTTTCCAACATGTTTTCCATTGTAATTTCACTATGCTAAAAATGCAATTTCATCAATTCAAAATATGGTTTAAGGTTTTCTCAATATGTCTTAATCAAATCCAAAATGTCAAAAATACAATACAATCAATGAATCATTCATTTTTTTTTAATTTATTGAATAATTCCAATGAAAATAAAGTATTTCTGTTGACACTTGTACAACACCCATGTAAACTACCAACAAACATGCACCCATTCTAAAAATAAACTATTAAGTTGGTGATGTGCTTAACTACAATCCCACCAACACCAACAATGCATGAAAGTTGTCTCGAAGAAAAATGAAAATTGAATGAACGTCTCTAAAAACCAAAGAAACCCACTACATAAAAGTTGTACTAAAAAAATAAAAAAACATATTAATTAAAAATGATTCAATATTCACCTTTTTCAAAAAAAAATTCCAAAGAAAGAAAAAGACTACAATATTCGGGGCAACAAGCCTAGCTTCTATTGATACAATCTCAAGACCCCAACATGCAACTACATCATCGTGTGTAGACAAAACTTGGCCACATAAAATCACTTGTTGGTGGTCCATAAGGGGGGCAGACTTCCACTCCTACTAGATGTCTCTAGGTATTGGATCGTTAACCCATTTCCTTGCATCTATAGAAGATAAGTTCTTATCCAATTAGAAGTAGTTTTAGGTCATACCCCAGGACCAAAAAGTCGATTTTAGTTAGTCACTAGTATCCACTAGATACCGAGTATGCCATATAATCATCATTGAGGCTACTAGAGAGGGGTCATGCAGTATCCAAAAGCACCTAAGCTTGAGCCCCATACATGAATCATGGATACTAGAACTCTGTTGCAATTGAACCTCATGCCCAAGAGGTACCTTCTTCACTTTTATATTCACCTTTAAAATGATTTATCAATACCTCCTTCACTTTTATATTCCCCTTAAAAAAATATCAAAACAAAGCAACTCCATCACTTTTATATTTCCTTTAAGAATGATTTATCAAAACAAAACAACATAATGTTGGTGCCACAAAGTATCTCATCAATCAAGTTCCTATTAGTAATATTTTTTTTATTTTTTATTTTCTTTCTTTCGAAGGTGGAAAACCTATCAAAACTCAATTGTCAACTAGCATTGAGGACAACCATCTCAAGTTGATATCCATGAACATAAGTTGACTCATCACCATTAGTCAAGGAAAACCACACCACTTGAAATAACCCATTAGTGCTCCATAAGGAGGCAAACTTCCACTCCTACCAGATGCCTATCGATCTTGGGCCATTAACTTGTTTCCTTACATCCAAGGAAAACAATCACTTAGCTAATCAAACACAATTTTAGGTCTTACTCCATAACCAATTAGCAATATTTATTAAAGTATTATTTTTGGTTTTATTTTTATTAATATATTATTATTTATTTAAAATTTTCTTTTAATTAAAAATTAAATTAAATTATCATGAAATTTAAAATATTTTAAATTACACCATATTATATTTTTAATCAATGTATATAATCTTTATATTAAAAATAATAATATAAAATTTAAATGAACTATAAAAATATAGATTAAATATCAAATAAATTGATAAATAATTAATGTTATTTTGATTAATCTTTTGTCTTTACATATAAAGAATACTATAAATAAGATTATAAGAATAATGATTTCATTTCACATGTAAAATGGGATAACTTAAATAAATTAAATTAAATTGATAAATAATTAATGTTATTTTGATTAATCTTTTGTCTTATATAAAGAATAATATAAATAAGATTATAAAAATAATGATTTCATTTCACATGTAAAATGGGATAACTTAAATAAATTAAATTAATTAAGTTATGAGCGTAGAAGCACAAAGAAAAATAGAGACAATGAATGAATAAAATGTGTACAAAATAAATTCAAACATAACAATGTTTTTGTAATTGTATATATGTCATGAGCAATTATTTATGAGAAAGAACAAGAGAAGGAAAAGAAAATGGCTAACTATTTTCTAGTTTTTTTTCAATAATTTTTTTTCTCAATTATATTAATATATAATTTGTTCTCATGACTTGATTTACAATCACAACAAAGTATCCATTGTCGAATATATTTTTCGTTTACAATGGTCTTTCAACCAACAAGAAGGTGAAAGATCATAGCTCGAATTAAAGTTATGAACACTACTATATATCTTAAGTTAACAAAAAGAGTAAAGTCCATAGTACTAGCTGTCACATATACTAAAAAACAATAGCATAAGATATTTTCCTTCGCTTGGGTTGGAATGTCCACAAATGGACTATTGATGCAGGTCCTAGTATATCTTTAGTGTATGTGTAGGGCTCTCATGTCCTTCAACCCAATGATTGTAGGAGATTATGCCAACGTTTTTCTGAAGTGCTACCTTTGATAGATGATCTACTTCCTTGTTTTGTTCATGATAAATATGATTAAAACTGAGCTTCCTAAATGTGGGTTGTAGTAGTCTGCTTTTTTCCTTCTAGGCCATAAGTGAGATGGCTTGTAGCTTACCCTTGTTGTTCAACCATTCTATGATAATTCTGGAATCCCCAAGAATTTGAAGGACTTCAATGTTTAATCCGGATGCCAAGTGTAGTGTTGCCTAGGTGCCCAATAATTATGCCCCGGTGTTGGTACCTGGGCCATAGTTGAAGGTCCATCTATATTGTGAATTCTTTGTGACTCTGACCAAGCCTCCTGCTCTACTCAGTGTGTCATTGTGCTGTGTCGCTCCATCAAACCACCTCGTAGGTGTATCCTCTGTGATATGTGTTCTATTTTTTATTTGTTTTACCACTTTACTTGGGTGTATAACTTTCCAGTTTTTGAGCATACCAAGTGTTTTATATGCAACAATACTTGTAGAAGGGGGCCATTTTCAAAGAATTTTCTATTCCTATCCATCCATATGAACCAAGATACCAGAGAAGGGAGATATTTTAAGTTGTGTTCCATGGTTGTCCAATAATCACAACAAGTAGTTATTGAAGTCCCATCCCAAACAATGTTTATATTTTGATCAAGAATAATTGTGTCCCATACTAGACGTGTGAAGGGGCACTTAATAAAGATATGTGACACTATCTCTTCATCGATATAGCACAGTTGACATGTGTTAGGACCAACCAACCTTTCCTTTGAAGATTATCCCAAGTGTGTATTTTGTTTTCTATAATTAACCAGGTAAACAACTTGATCTTTTGTGCTATGTTCCAGGACCATAAATTTTCCCTCCATCCATTCATTAATATTTTTTTGCCACATTGAATTTGTGATGGAAGGATAGACATTGTATATTGTAGCTTGATATATGCATGATCATATATTGTATATATAGGAATGCATTCAAAATGAAATGTCTTATTGTGTTATGAAAAACAAGAAAAATGTGAAGTTTTTTACTGTGTTATGAAAAACAAAGAAAAATGTGAAAAACATTTGAAATGCACCAGGGCGGGAACTTGAGTTCCATCAATGGCGGATCTTCGACAACCAGGAGGACAAATAAGCTATAGACAACATCGAAGGGTCTCTTCCTGTCTTGGTTTGAGGTGTGTTTTTAAAGGTCTAGTTTGGGCGATCTTCAAGCTATTAGTTTTTTATCTTTCCCTTTCCTTTCGTGTCATTAGTTTGTATGGTAGGCTTCTAACAAGTACTCAGGTCCTCTGAGCCTCGGTCCTAGTTTATTATTTTACTTTTTTCGGTAACTGAACCATCTCTACTTTGGCGGTTACCTTCCTTCTTAGTGTCTGTTTATCTAATCAGCCTTTCTCGGAGAGACATAAATGTCATTACTTGTGTTTTTGTGTGAGTGATTTCACCGAACCTCAGAGACTGGCTTCTTTAACCTTATTTATTTCTTTCATTATATCCTCAATCTAGTGCTTAACAGGTGCTAGTGCCATGGTTTTGGTTACTAATGGTGACATAACTAAAGACGTCACGAAACTAATGAATCTTGAGGATGAGTCAGAGTGGCACAAAGGAGGTCTTTTCAAGGTGACAGATTCATTGGGTGTAAACACTGGCACCCACTTTCACACATATACTCTGCCAACCCACTGTCCAATCCATAGTACTCAGTCCTTGACAACTTCACCTTGTCATCCCCTGATACTTTCGAATACACCAAAACAAACCTTTTTGGCCAATTCACCTGTTGATACAAACACTTTTATTCCTTTGTGCGGACCAGGGGAGTTTGTCCGTCATAGTCAGGGGGATAAAGGAGTTTCTTCTGTTGACAGACATAGATATACTCATAATTTTTGAAACCAGACTGGGGTTCGAAAGAAGGTGTGGAAGGCTAATAAGAGAGTCTGGAGGATGGTGTTGGGGGTGGATGTGGGTCTCGAAGAGACATGTAGACCGACATTGTGTGGTTTGGTAGGGATACTGTCTTATTCCTATTTGGCCTCTAGTTCGGTTGCTGAGTGGATTGTAAAAAACTGGAAACCTATCCTAGGGTATGTACTTGAGATCCTCTACCTCACAAAGGGATGGATGGGCTTCAACTGCAAAACCCCGAAGAATGCATTTTTGTTGTTGAACAACTTTTGGGTTTTGGGCGGCAACAGTTTAATGTTGAAGAGGTGGAGGGTGGATTTTGACCCACAGACTGAGAATTTTCAACTAAGGCATTTGTGGGTATTATTGTTGAGCCTACCTATACATTTCTGGAACAAGGGAGCATTGAAGGCACTAGGTGATGCTTTGGGTAGATTTATCACACTGGATGAGTCGAACTTGGTAAACTCAGCCAAGAAATTCGGTTGGATTATAGTGGAATTTGATATACATAATGGGCTTCCAAGCTGTTTGATATCGATTGGAAGGGCCGTCATATAAATAAAATATTAGACTATCAAGGTATACCATTCAAATGTAGCTAGTGTCAGTGTACCAGACACCTTCGGTGCGACTGCACTGGTAAGGTTGCAGATGAGAAGTCTGATGATTCAATCCTTCATGAAGACCCACCAGATTATATGACTGAAGTGGACTCACTTGGGGATGCTCCCATTCATTATGCGGCTGAGAGTGGACCTCCATTGGAAGAGGCGTCTACACTCTCGGGTAAGTTGAAGCTATATTGCCCTTATTTTTTTCTCTTCCTTATCTCTCTGAGAAAGGGATGCCATTGAAAACTCGGGGTGGTTATTGTCATCTACTTCTCTAGAAAAGGATGTTTCAGAAGGGGATATAGACATTAACGCTGGTGCTAAGGGGACCTCAGTTACACTTTCTGGTTTATCGCCTCCAAAATCGGGTTCCATCTACCCACCTACTGAGTACCCTGTCATACCTTCTAGTACTCCCACAAGGATTTCTCAGAGTTTTTAGAGATAGATGGCTAGCGATTCAAGTCTGGGTAAGACCCCTTACCAGTCCCCTCCTTTATTGATGAACACCGTTGTGGAGCCTGGTTATAGAGAACCCGAGGAGGACGATTCCTCTCTCAACACAATACTTGATTCTTTTCTCCCTTTCATTAAGGATAATAAGGGTACTATTAAATTGCCTATTTATCGGGAAAGGCTCTCCATGATACCTCTACACTACTGGAGGAAAAATCATTAAAGTCTCTTCGGACAAGGGAGGGGAAAGACTATGCTTGGTCTAGGGGACTAGGTATAGACTTTCTCCTCTAAAAACTCGAAGTAGTCGGAAAAAATTGGCACAAAAAACACTACAGATAGTTGAGTCGGTTCCTTCTACCACTGACAGTGGGCCTCTTAGAGCGATGAAAGCCATGGAGAGGGAAAAGTGATGTTATTACTCTCCCTAAATGTAAGAGGTGTAGGAGGAACCCTCAAAGTTTCCTCAGTCCGTCGACTATTGGAACACACCCATCCTGATATCATTTTCCTTCAAGAAACTTTGGTAAATGAGCAGAAAGCCAGGGATTTTGTTCATCTATTTTTTCTTTCTTGGGTATCGAGTTCTGTAAGTTCTTTGGGTACTTCTGGGGTTTTGTTAGTGGCTTGGGACCCAAACTTATTTACATTGGTTCTATTTCTCACTCTGGGTGGTATCTTGTTAACATGAAAGAGTTTAATTAAAAATCTGGAGATAGCGTTGTTAAATATATATGGACCATGCAAAGATTGGAAACACTTTTGGAATACACTGGAAGAAAGTGGTATTTTATCTATCAAACACCTGATCGTAGTGAAGGATTTAAACATCATTCTCTCTTCAGATGAGGCATGGAGTGGATCTCATGAGACTGGAATATCAGAGGATTATTACAGAGACTCCTTTATACAAAGAAATTGATTGACATCAAGCCGACTAAAGTGGCCTCGACCTGGAGAAACGGTCGCATTGGGCAGGGAGTAGTAGCTCGGATATTAGATAGTTTTTTGGTTGCCGAAGACCTTTTAATTGATATTGGACTTTACAGGTCATGGGTATATTTTCCTTATATTTCTGATCATGTGCCAATTCTACTACAGATGGAATTACCTCCTGCATATAAAATCTACCCTTACAAATTTAATGCTCAGTGGATCATTGAGAAGGAGTTTGTGGATATAGTCATTAAGGTTTGGAATGACCAGATTTTCCTTACTGAAGGAGGCAGGAAGATTAGAATCATCCGGAAATTACAAGAACTGAAAAAACAAACAAAAATTTGGCATAAAGAGAATCCGATCTGGAAAAAATATAAACTAGTATCGCTAGAATCAGACATTAAGGAAACAATTAAAATCCTGGGAGGTGATCCAAGTGATCAGGGAGCTGTTATAGCTCTTCGTCATTTAGAATTGGAAAGGAATGGCATATTAAAAGCTAAGGAAGAACAATGGTGATTACATAGCAAGGCTCTTTGGATGACCAGCGGGGACAATAATACCAAATGCTTTCATAAGTTTGCTAGCTATAACAGAATCAAAAAACATATATGGGAAATTCAAAGTGGGGATGGTGACATTATAACTGAGCAGGATAATATAAAGGAAGCAATTGTCAAATATTTCAAGGACTTCTACAGATCCCCGACAAACCCGATTACAGCCGATCAATGCAAGCTTATTGATTTATTTCTACAGATGATTAATGCTAAGGAGTCTAGTTCTTTGTTCACACTTGTCACATTGGATGAGTTGAAAGAAGTTTTGTTTCACTTTAAGAAAGAAAAAATTCTAGGACCGGACGGATGGATTGCAAATTTTTTTATTTTCTTCTTTGACCTAGTCGAGAAATATCTCCTTGATATGGTGGAGGAAACAACAAGGCTAGGTGCTATCCCAGGAGGACTAAATTCTACTTTCCTAACTTTAATCCCAAAGTAAAATAACCCAACCTCCTTTGATGAGTTCTGACCTATCTCACTCTGCAATCTGTGTTACAAGGTAATTTCAAAAATTATCGTTAACCGTTTAAAACCCTTCCTATCGAGATCTATATCCTTTGAACAGAGGGGTTTTTTACAAGGCAAGCATATTCAAGATGCCATAGGCACCGCTCATGAGAGTCTACATAACATAAAAATGAAAAGTTTGAAAGCCCTTGTTTTAAAACTGGATTTAAGGAAAGCCTATGATGGTATTGACTGGGACCATTTAAGAATGATCCTTCTAAAAATTGGTGTGGGGATTCAAATGACAAATTGGATAATGTCATGTGTCACTTCATCTTCCTATGCAATGTTAATTAATGGGGAGGCAACAAACTTTTTTAGAAGTGCCAGGGGAGTTAGGAAAGGATGCCCTCTCTCTCCCTTGCTTTTCATTTTAGTGATGGAAGGCCTCAACTTGTTATTGAAAAATAGCTTGGAGGTAGGAACCATATCAGGTATAAAAGTGTCGAGACTGGTAAAAATCTTACATCTCTTGTTTGTGGACAATGTTATCATAATGTCGAATGCAATTTTAATCAAATGGAAGGAAATAATCAAAATTATAAGTCTATTCTGTAAAGCATCGAGTCTCACAGTTAATCATACAAAGACTACCATACATTATGAAGGCCTCATGGAGGATGAATTGATCCCTTTCAAATCTTTTCTTCCTTATAAATTTTGTGCTCTTTCTATCAGATTCAAATATCTGGGTTACTTTCTAAAGACAGGGTCACATCGAGCATCGGATTGGGACTGAATAATGTCCAAATTAACAAATAAAATTGGATTATGGTGTAACCGGTGGCTATTGCTGGGAGGAAGATATATTTTGGTCAAATCAGTGCTGGAAGGCCAACCTGTCTACTGGATGTCAATGAAAGCCTTGCCACAGGAAGTTATAAAAAATATTAGAAAAATAATGTTCCATTTTTTATGGAACGGTCATTCTGAGTTTTAGCACTACCATTTATGTAGATGGGAGACATTATCTAGACCAAAAAAGAATGGAGGCTGGGGATTTAGAAATCTTTATCATTTTAATACAACTTTGAATACAAATACTCTCTGGAGGGTCCTAAATCATGAAAGTATTTGGCATCAGGTTTGAATGGATAAATACCCGCAGAATGCTACTTTAATCAATTGGCTTAGAAAGCAGTCTCATTTCTTCAAATCGGCCTCAAGGATCTGGTCCAGTCTTACCTGCACTATTCCCAATATCCTTCCTTGGCTTAGCTAGCGTCCTGACATAGGTCATCTTATAACTATTGGGAGAGACCTGATTCTAGTTATTGGCGATAGTTCATTTCTCCATTTAGAGACAATCACACTTATAAATCAAAAGCAAGTTACTGTCCTAGCACAAGCATCGGTGGCTAGGGATCCGATTACATTGGCTGAGAAATGGAAGAGCAACGTGGACTTGGAGCTGTCAGGGTTTCATTCTTCAGATTGGGAAAACTATATTGTAGAATTAAACAAAGTCGGGGTCACTCTCCATCCATATTCAGAAGATGCTTTGCTTTGGACGGGTGGTGACACAACAGGCGACTTAAATGTTAAAAACGTCTATGATTCCATTCTATCTACTCAAGCGCTTCCAATTTGTCAAGGCTGGCGGGTTCAATTGTGGAAATGGAAGATGCAATTGAAGGTAATATTGTTTTTTTGGTTTGCTGTACAGAACACGATATTAACTTGGGACATTTTACAACTGAAAGGTTGGGTAGGCCCGAGTCTATGCAGTCTCTGTAAACAAAATGCGAAAGAAAAATCCCACTTAATAATTGAATGCACCTTTGCTAAATCAGTCTGGGCGAAATGCACATACATACTTAATATAAAATTCAAATGGGCTAGCCTGTCCCATATGGATTGTATGAACTCATGGACACTGAATAAGCACTTATCAAAAAGATTGTCAGTTTTGACTTGCTAGTACATCTGGAAAGAATGCAACAAATCATATTTGATGGTAGATCACCTTCAGCCTGGGCAGTTGTGTTCAAAGTGGTAGGAGAGCTCAACAAAAATACACCAACTCTAAAATTTCAGAAGTTAAGGTAGAATCCAATCTTGCAGATTAGTGATTACTCTTTGGCTTATTTTGATGGCACATCCATTAATGGGGGGTCAATTTGTGGTGCAGGAGAAACCATTAAACGCTCCAATTCACAGGCTTATAGATGGAATTTCAATGGTGGATCTGGAACAAATACTAAAACACAGTTATTAGGAGCTTGGTCTACTCTCACCATTGCAAAACTCTTGGACATCCATTATATTCAAGTCCTGGGGGACTCTAAAGTAATTATTGAATGGATAAATCATAAAGGAAAACTTCAAGCCATCAATATTGAAGAGTGGAAACAAAGACTTATGGATCTGGTTATCACTTTCAAAGGAACTAGCTTTCAACACATTTTCAGGGAATCAAATGAGGAGACAGATCATTTGTCAAAGCAAGCTCTCTTGGTGACTAAAGGAAGATTAAGATACTTCACTTGGGATGGAGCGATTGCAGGTCCAACTCACCATGTTGATATCTTTTAACTTCAAGTTTTCTCTTG
>JZKD02S1667850.1:205776-236242 GCA_000966675.3 Picea glauca
CGCTCTGGTCCAGAAAGGTATCTCTGAGCCAGAAGTGAAATTTGAAGAAGTCAAATTTGTAGTTCAGCTCTGCAATTAAGTAGTCTTTATCGGCCAAAGGTATTATATCTAGGTCAACAAGAGGAGGGAGGAAACGATGCTCTTCAATCTTTGAAGTTTTGGATTTGGGCGCCATGGATCTGACTGATACCTACAAAACTAAAAAAGTATGTTAACTGTGTTTACCAGGAGTTAATGGTGGTCATTGACTAAAGATAACAGACAAAGGTGGCTTTGACTATGTCTGGATCGTGAACAATGCAACAATGGTGAAACAACGGGATTAAGTGGATGAACAGGTGTCTATTAGGGAGCAGATGAGGAGTCGATCGATTAACAGTCATGGTCGAGTGCATTGATTGGCCAACAGGCATATCAAGAGTGAGGTGGAGGGTAATGAGTGGGTAACAGGTGTACGGAGGTGACATGGAGGGTAGTGAGTGAATAATAGGTGGATGGGATGTGACAAGCGATAGGTGAGTGGAGGATGACGTCGGAGTATGGAGGTGGTATGGAAAGTTGGTTTTGTAGTTTTCTCAGAGGGGGGGTAGGCGGTAAGTGGTAAAGAGAGAGGGGGGTCTGATATCTTCTTCTAGCTATAGATCTGAGTGCACGCTAATCGACTGCTGTGATTAGCATGCCCTTTAGCACAAAGCGCCAAACATGATATATCACCACAAAACTTAGGATAACACTTTTTATGGGTTTTTTTGTTGCTCCCCTTCCTTCATTTTGTCACCAAGGGGTCAAAATACAACATTTTAACTCAAATCAAAGAATTTACCAACTTTTCATCAATTTTATTGAAATGAAAACCTACTAACCTATATCCTACTCTAATCACCTAGCAAAATTAACCCAGATTAGACTGTTGGGCTAAATAATTACTCTAACCTAAGACACTTGGTTAAGTTTAGACTATTTAGCCAAGTTTATTCACTATCCTATCTAATTAGGCTAAGATTAAACTGTTTATCCCAATTTGTTCACTAACCTATCTGCATAAATTTAAAGAACTTGACCATGGTTAGATAGTATGGATCAATCTAATTTTATTGCATGGAGTTTTCATCTTTTTTTTTTATACCCTATTTTATTCTTTTTCCTTTTTCTTTTTCTTTCTTTTTCTTTCTTTTTCTTTCTTTTCTTTTTCTTTTTCTTTTCCTTTCTTTTCTTTTGTAAATCATTTGTAGAATAAAATATTATTTACAACAAAAATCCAACTAGAGGGAAAAATTCTAATCACCAATTGATCCTATGAAACATAGGGTTATAACATTGGCTCCACCTGGGGATGGTGCTCTCCTTGTGAGGTGCCAAGAACATGCTACCTGATGTTTTGAAAATTCTTCTCCAGTGCTTCTTCTGCAACTTGATTTTTTTTATTTTGAAAATCTGGTGGCACTGGTCAGTGGCTTAGGGCCTTCTCTTCGAGCTTCAACCATATGATCAACAACACCCACACATAACATGAAAGTAAAAATGGTTTATAAAATGAAATGAATGACTAAGATCTTCATTGAGGTGGAATATAATGTTTGAGCATCTTGCTATTTATAGGTCCTCCTGGTAGGTCTGCTCCATCACTGTCCTTGAGAAAGAATGCATTATTTCCTCTATATGCTTGAATGATGCAAGGGCCTTTCCACAAACTGTCGACTTTCCCATGCTTTCCCTTATATTCATTCTTGGAATCTCACTTCAGTACCATTTCACCTAATTCAAAATCCTCCTCCTTGGTTCTTCTGTCATAAATATTTTTAATGCTTTCTTGGATTACCCGTGTCTAGTTATACACTTCCTCTCTGGAATGATGTAGTTGGATCATTTGATTGATTCTCCTTTGAATATCATTAGCCTCTGCCTATACTTCTTGCAACAACTTCATAACAGGAACATCCAAAGAGGTGGGAAAAACAACATCAATTCCATATACCAATTGATATGGGGACATACCTATTGATATTTTAGTGGTCATTCTTTCAGCCCAGAGTGCATGAACCAACTCGTTATGATAGGAATTCTTACTTTCCTACAACATATTCTTTATGATATTCACCAAAATTTTATTTGAGGACTCAACTAACCTGTTACCCTGAGGGTAATAGGATGTGGGGTGTCACAAAGTAATCTGGTACATGCTGCAAAATTCTATTAGATTTTTGGATCTGAAAGTTGTTGCAATGTCAGTTATGATCTTCCTAGGGCATCCAAAACGAGACATAATATTAGTTTCCAAGAATTTAATAATGACAGAGTCAGTGGCTTGCCTGTAGGGTACAACTTCAATCCACTTTGTGAAGTAGTCTGTAGCTGTTAGGATCCACTTGTGTTGACCTGAAGAGGGTGGATGAATCTCACCAATAAATTCCAAACCCCATTGCTGGAATGGAGCTTCAACTGAAATGGGTTTCAGGGGTAAAGGAAAAATTTTCCTTTTTCCCTCAAACACTTGGCACTTGTGACAGGAAGTTACCTTTTTATGCACATATTCAAACAAGGTGGGTCAGTAAATCCCACAATGCCTTGTCAACTTCATCTTTTAATAATCAATTAAGTAAAATGCCTCCAACATCTTTCTAGTAAAGGCTTCCATCCAGAATACAATATTTCAATGCTTTTAGTTTTAAGAATCTAGATTTAGTCTTAGTTAGACCAGGAGGAGCTTGTAACTTATGCAAGACAAAAATGAGGTCTGCGTACCATGGAGATTTTGAGAATACCTCTTTTACTTCTGGAGTCGCCTTCTCTCCTTGTTCATCAACTGCAGCTAAGAAATTTATATCTAAAGCATGAAAATTGGATTCACCCATCAATTTGGCCAAAACCTGACCCTTGATCAGTTTAGTTGGTTTGATTTCTATATCATATTCTAGAATCACAACAATTCACTTTCCTCTTCTTCCATATGGGTTATCCCGAGTCAAAATATCCTTTACCACTGCGTTAGGAACATAAGAAATAGTATGTGAATGGAGAATGTAAAAGTTCTCTAAAATATTTTATTTCTTTTACTAGGGAAAAAGATTATTTCTCCATTATATTTTAGTTCAGTGGAACATCTCTTAATGACTTGCTAAAAAAGGCAATGGGATGTTCATGCACTTCACTATTTTTCTACAATAGTACTGTTGCAATGATGTTTTCATATGAAAAAGAGAATAAATAGAAGTTTTTAGTGTAATCTGGACTGATCAAGACAAGGGCTTGTGTAAGTGCATTTTTTACTTTCTAAAAGGACTGCTTGGATTCAGTGTTCCATTTTATTTTGGTGTATTTTTTCATCATATTCGTGATGTTCCTGAGGAGTTCTACCAGATTGGGTATGAATCTCATTAGAAAATTTATTTTACCTATGAAGGATTGCAATTCCTTGATGTTTCTAGGATGGTCTAACTTTTGGATGGCCACAATTTTGCTGGGGTCTATCTTGATTCTGTCTTTAGTGATTATATTCCCTAGCAATTTTCCTTCTTCTAAACCAAAAAGAGTTTTCTTGGGATTCAATGAAATCCCAAACTTTCTACACTTTTCAAACACTCGTTTGAGGTGTTGTAAATTTTCCTCATCTGATTTTGGGTAGACCGTAACATCATCCAAATATGTGACTATGAACCTACCAAGATCATCCACAAAGGCAATGTCCATTTCTCTTTGGAAAGTGGCACCAAAATTTATAAAACCAAAGGGCATTTTCACATACATGAAAGTTCCCTAGGGTGTGGTGAAAGTTGTTTTCTCCTGGTCGTTTGGGTGGACGAGAACCTGGTTATAGCCAGAAAAACCATCTAGCAAAGAGATCCTACTGTCCCCCACTACGTTTTGTAAGATGTGATCCATTTTAGGTAGAGGATATTTGTCTTTGAGGGAAACCTTTTTGAGGTTTATGAAGTCAATGCAAAGCCTGATTTCGACAGACTTATTTCTGGTAGGAACCAAATTGGAAACACACTTTGAAAATCTTAAGGGGATAACTATTTTGGCATCATACATCTTTTTAATTTCTTTTTCGATCAGGGGTAGTAACTTTGGATTGATTCTCCTAAGTTTATGCTTGAAAGGATTATGTTCGTATTTTATTGGAATCTTGTGTTGTATGATACTTGTGTCCTAAGATTTTAAATCTTCATAGCTCCAAGCAAAGACATCTACATATTCCTTAAACAGTTCAATATATTTGTGTTTTTTCTCGAGGGGTAAAGATTTACATAGTTTTATCATGTTGGGTTTTCCCTCCGTTCCTATATTACATTCCTCGAACTCCTTTCCACTAGCTTCAATATTGGGATTTTTTGCTACATCGTTGAAATCAAACAATTCTTCTAAAGGAACCAAACCTCTAGGTAAAACATTATTCTTCAATTGAAAAAAATCAAAGTTTTCATCTTTTTCATTTATTTCATCTGAATCTACTTTATTTATACTATCCTTTTCTAAGTCTAACTTATGTACACTATCATCATCACTATATACATCTATATTTGTACACTCAAAATCAGTTTTAGACTGTAGGAAATCTTCAGTTTGTTCATCGTTGCTAAATACTTGCCAGTACCTGATGTATTGTAGGACGGTTGGTCTGCACTTCACCTGTACTTTGTATTGGCGATTTGGATGGAAAGGTATTTTTCATGTGCCTGCCGAGGTAGCCAATCCATCTGCAAGTATGTTCTGGCCTCAAGGGATTACCTGCAAGTCAATTTCAATAAAATATAGTAGAAAATCTAAAACTGCATTTCTATAAGCTCTGAGCCTAGGATGTTTAGCAGCATACCCACCTTTGATTTGTTTGATAATAAGTTCAGAGTCTCCTCTTACCATAATATTTTTGGCACCAAGATTCTTCAATAACTTCAAACCGAGCATCAAGGCTTCATACTCATCTATGTTGTTGGTGCACTGAAAAATTTAATTTATATGACTGAGTTTCTGAATAACTTGCTTTGTGATTATGCATCCATACTCTGGATCCAACTCCCTCTTTGCTAACAACTCCATCAAAATCCATACTCCAGAAATATTTTGTTGGTTAATCACTTTCTGCTGTCACAATTTTACTTGCCTCAATGATTTCTTTACTTTCTTGCAGGCAAGGTGCATCATCTTCCAACTGTGAAATTTGGTTGTACAAGTCACCATCATTATATAAAATGAAGGAATCCAGGTTAGAATGAACAAAGTAAAAATGATAGTTATGTGGTTTCTCTTGACTGCTGACCATTTATTTTATCAGAGTCTCTCTGTACAATCTTCTCTGTTTCCAAAATACATGGATGGTATCATAAGACATATCTAAATGCAAAGTGACCTTCAACTTAGCACCCCAATATCTAGATAACAACATACCATATTTCGGAGGAATGTCTGCAACCATGATATCCATGACCGTGCTCTTAGTTGGGATCTAGGCCAGTGTAATACACAGATCTTTAATCATACCTATGCATTTGACCTTTCTAGAGTCAAAAGAGTACAAGTCCTTATAGGGTCTGGTGATATGAAGCCCCAACTTCTCCATCACAGTCTTGGGCATCAAATTGTGAGAAGCGCCCGAATCAAGCATAGCATTGTGTAATGTCTTGTCATGGATATTCAGACTAATGTAGAAAGGAAGAATAGAACCAGTGTCAGTTTGTCCATCAACTTCAGGACCAAAAAGTAGCTAGGTTGATCATCTGCAACATTTACAGTATCTGTACATCCTATTGGCTCAATATTTAATTCCTTTGTACCTATTTCCAGTTCAATTCTTAATTCTTTGATCACCTGTGATCTATAAGAATTTTTGCTAATTAGTTATGATAGGGGGATATGAATTTTCAATTTAGCCAGTTCACTTTCCAGAATGAAAGTGGTTGAATTTTTGGTTTGGCTATGTAATTTTGGTTTATCTGTCACAGTCCTCTGTGCAGAAGTACTTTACTGACTTCTAGATGAAACCTCTATTTGATATGTTCTTGGTGAAGCTTCAAAAGTTCTCTTTGAAGGAGTGTCTGGACCTTTCTTTTCTAGGCTTTTCTTAGGTTCATCAACATTCTTGGTTTCAATAGCCTTCTTTGTTGGATTTCCATTAGCCTTCTTACTTCTCAAGTTATATTGTGTGTGGAGCTCCATTATAGCATTTTCGAAGGCCCGCTGTTATGATTCTTCCTCTTTCTCATTTAAATCTGTCTGTGAAAGGAGAAAAAGCTCATGTTCTTTCTGAGTGAGAAAGATGGAGTCATTATCATTGATACCCATGAGGTTTATGTTAATATCATCCAACTCCTCAATTACCTCTTCCCCGTTATCAACGTAAGTTTCCTGAAGAGGTGGTCTAATTTTTTGATCAGCCCTTCTTTGTTCCCTTTGGTCTCTGGGCTCTCTCTGTCTGATTTCGTGAGGGTTTCTTCTGAAATTTGGATTCTGAATCTGGGGAGCAGGCTGATTTTCTCTGCGAGGATTACTGTCATTGATTTTCAATCTGTCCATCATCCTCTCCATCTTCCTCATCAGGGAATCCACTTCGGTATCTGAGGTAGAAGTGGAAGGTTCTTCTTTGATCGTAACCCTTCTTTTTGTTCTTTGCCTAGCTCTTCTGGCTAATAGATTTGCTTCAACACTCACTGCACTTTTCTTCATATATTCTAGGGTGGTAAAATTCCTTTCCCTTATTTGGTATGACATATCATCATCAAATACATCAGGGAATTTGATTAAGGACAAACCTTGAGGAGGATTGATATCAACATGAATTAAGTTATAGAGATTGTTGAAATGAATGCAGTAGTTCTGCACTGTTTCTCCTTGAATCCTTTTGATATTTTCATATTCTGATACAATTTGGAGAGGGTTTTTATTTACCTCCCATCTGTCGAGAAAAATTCGTTGAAAAGTAGAAATATCAACAATGCTCACAGCCCGTAATGCTTTGAACCATTTTTTGACCTCTCCGGTTAACTTCTGTGCAAAAAGTATCATCTGGACATCTACCTCGTTGACTTCCTTCAAGTCATATTAATCATTCATTTTTTCAACATGTTGTTGTGCATTAAGAGGTCCAGTACCATCAAACTGGGGATGATTGTTTTGATAGTCCTATGGCATAGCGTGCAAGTGAGCATCTAACACCAGGGGAGCATATCTTGCTGCCATGACTGGTGGAGGAGGCTGAATAACAACTTGTGTGATTGGAGGAGAAGTGACAGAAGATGTAGAATATGTAGGGCTGTGATGTATGGAGTGAGCTACTTGAGGCTTGACAGAAGATGCAACAATAGCCATCGCACAAATTTCTATTGTCTCTTGAAAGTGGGCTTTATACAATGCTTGATCAAGATTTGATACTAAATCTTCTAACTTTTAAAACTCTTGCAAAAAACGTTTATCAAAGCTTGTTTTGAGAGAAAGTCTTTTAGGGGTTCTGGGTTGTAGGATGGTTTGATCTAGGACTGTTTCACTCACAAAGATGTCAGATTTGGTTCTGAAAAGGCTTTTCTCAAAAGGTAGGTCAAACTCGAGGTTCTGGATTGCGACAAACTTCTCTAGAAGAGAAGTGGCCCTATGAAGAGGATTGTTACTCCCATAACCTTCTACAGTTTTTCTTTTTCTGAGTAACCTTTATGGATTGTCTATTGTTGTTGTAGGTTCTGGATCAGAATGAGATCTAGTGTGGATTCTTTTAGGAGCCATAAATTTAAATTTTTAGAAACCGAAATCAATATATACAAACTTCAACAACCTATGAACATTTATCTCTTCATAAGTTAGATCTTATGATTTGTTCAGAAATAAAGTTTTCTTTATCTAGGGAAAATAAATCGCAAGATGGAAAGTTTGTTCAAGTCCCCAGTATGGTCGCCACTATGTTATAACTCTATAAATTCCCAAAGGTTGTCAGGGGAAAGAATAAATTTGATAGAGGTAACTTACAAAACCACTTCGAAACTGGGATCTGGCCCTGCCAGTTTCAGAGAGGGATCTCTTTGTATGATTTAGATATGTTTGAGTTTTAGATCTTAGGCTAGTTAAAATAATATGAGTGTGTTGTTTTGTTTTATAAATATGGATGCAATATTGTTTTACACATCCATTGGGCTATGGGGTCTGTGTTGATGATTGAGATCATATACAAATTTTATTAGGTTCCTTCATAGGGAAATATAATGATAATGTTGGATCCTTTAGAATTTAAGTGATGGAAAGATAGAAACATATGAGATAATCAATCAGAATAAAGAAGCATTTAAGAATTTATTTATTATAATATCAGAAGAAAAGCATTTAAATCACTAAAGCAAGAAGCAGAGTGTATGAAACAAATTCTATACACGCAAGAATCCTGTGAAATCGTCCTTTATTACTGGTAGATCTCTTCAAAAATATTACAGATACAACTTGCTTGGGTGAAAAAATCAACCCTCAATACTTCAAAGTCTGAAGTATTTATGGGAAATTTACAACTGATCCTGTCATTAATGATCAGGATATGGTGGAGAGAAAATCTAACTAACTAGATTACATATTACAAAAAAGTAGGAATGCTTAATGATCCTCTCGAATCCCTTATGTTGATTCTGAGGAAGGTGGTTGGTGATTCATCTTTGACTTGACTATGACTGTTCCACATGCTGACTCGGATGTACACATCATATTTACTCTATCAAAGCACATAGGTCATCCCATCTCTTTTGACTAGGGATGGTAACTTTGAGTAACCTTTGATATACATCATCCATCTCTGTGTACTTGGGAGAGGTGGGCTTGGTGATGAAGATGTAATTTATCTCATGTTGGATGCTCAGGTTTTGTCAGTAATGTTGCCTTGTATCCCTACAATCTTAGAACCATATTTTTCCACTATGAGGATCTTTTGTTTGTAGTCTGAGAGGGTAATCACCTTGTCATTGATAAAAAATAAACCTGGAAGACCTTTCTTGTGCAGATAGTCAACCTTGCTGAAAAACCTCTGCACTCCAATATCCATTGTTTGGACTCTCTCTTCAAGTTGCAACATGAGTCCCCTCTTAGTCAAAACTTTCTTGACCTCAAGGATAGTTTCTGTCCTATCCTCAATTTCCAAGTCCTCCAGCTCCTCTTTTGTCTTAGAGTTCAAGAACCTGATGATCTCATTTGCCTCTGTAGGCCTTTCTCCCAATTATCCTCTTATATTGTCAATGGCTTGTCTATTTCTCTGCACTAGTTCATGTTGCTCAAACATAATCTGTATGAGTGGCCAAATATCTATCATGGATTTGCAAATGTCCATCCAAATATTTTCGTTGGCCTCTGAAAGTGTTTTGGCCATGACTATTTCCTTCTACAACTTTTGATTTTCTTGCTTGAGCCTCTCAAATTTGTGCATCTCGGTGTTGTAAATTGATTGTAAAGTGGACTTCAGCTGCTGAAGGTTATTGATCTCATCCTGCAGTATTTTGATTTCCTTCCCTTGTAGAGACATGTCCTCCATGGACTTTGCCAAATTTTCTGATGCATCTAGAATTTTCACTAAGGTTGCTGCTGGAATTTACACTGTGGTTGTTGTTTTTGTTGTTGTTGTAATGATCCCTGTGAGAGGAACTACATCCAGTGGGATGAGTGTCATTGGCACACTCTGCTCTTTTTATTTCACTAGCTTCTCTAGATCGACCTCCATCTCCTTAATCTGTGCATTCTACTCGATGATTAATTTGAAAATTTCTTTCTTGTGGCCTCGAGTATCAACCATTTACTTTGACTATGGGTCTTCTGTAGAAGGTATTTTCAGTTGTTTCTTTAAGGATTCTATATCAACATTCTTCTTCTTGAGGATTTCTTCTACTACTTTGACATTGGATGGATCATATATAATTTTCAATACCAATTCTTCTAGTGACTTGATCTTGTTATCCTTAGCCAGGGAAGATATATTTTCTATCTTGAGATGAGACTGAACATTGTTTAAGGAGACTTGCAACTTTGCAACAGTCATGGAGGTATTGTCCAGGGTGGAGAAAACCATTTCTCCAGTCTGTCTGTGCATATCCATTTGATCGGCTGAATGAACCTCTTTGACATCAAACTCAAATGTTGACCTTTTACATTCAGAAATCACCTTCGGGTGAGGCACTTGTGCCTGTAAGAATTCCATGTGCATCCTCCCTTTCTCTGTGTTAAAATAAAAGAGAAACTTATGCTGTGCTATAGATGTATGTTTCCAAAACTGAGCATAGGTACTGTTGGTCAATGGTTCATTCTTTTTTTTGATCATATTATATTTCTCAAAGAGGTTGAGTCCTGCATGATCCTGTGAGGATTTGGTTGACAATGTGATGTTTTTTTTTTACCTGGATGAAGAGGTGGACATCCTTTGTTGGCTTCCTAAAAAAATTGGTGAATGTTCTCCTTCCATTACTGTGGTGGAATGAGTTTCTTCTCCTCTGAACTATCAGGTGTATGACTGGTTTTGGGTATTTTCCTATAAACTTGGAAGTGTTCTGCTGAGACTTATGTGACTGAGGGAGATACTTCTTTCCTGGGCCTCTTCTCTACTGGTACCTGTGGAGTATTTGTTTGTGAAATGATGCTAGGAGAAGGCTGTTGTTCAATGTCAATCAGAGTGTTTTCCTCCCACTCTGTATGGTTCATGAATTTCTCTATCTTTGGTTTAGGAACATGAGCATAGGGGGGAATTATGTTCTTTAATATGGTTTCTGCAATAATTCCACATGGATCATAGTGCCAAGGAAAACTAAAATTTAACAAATTCGAAAACTAGAATGAAAATATATTCGGGTGAGGGAAAATGGCCCATACATGAAGGATGCTCCTAAGTTATACTCCCTTGGTATGAAAATACATGAGCATATTGTTCAGGAGATAGTTGATAAATTGACAACCACTCATTGTTGGACCCATTATTTCTATTATTTTTATTTATCCTCCATAGTCTAGACCATTTACTATTTTACACATCCCATCTTGAATATTTCATCTTACTCTATGAATCCTTCGTTATTGCAATAATATGATTATTGGGAGTATCTTAGTCCATGCCACATATAGCATGTTCAAATTCCTCATTTTTAGTCCTCATATTTATCTCTACAATATGTTGTAAAACATACTCAATATCCTCCATGCTTTCTTGCACCATCACCAACACTTGATACTCTAATAATGAACCACTTTTTTTGTTACAATATTTTTGTTGTCACCTCTACTAATGGAGTCCTCTTCTTTGGGTTAAATATGCATGTTCACCCATTAAATGTATTCTACATTTTCTTTGTGGAAATGAAACTTCATCATAATGTCCTTTGTTCATCTAGAACAATTCTTCCATGTTTTTAGAAAAAAAATATAACAACACCTCTCAACATACTTGTAACAAAACCCTCATCGTTAACCACCCACTTCTACATAAAGCTAGGGTAACTTGTTGTCACATATTTCTATTCAATTACCATTGTAATTTCTTGAATGTTTTTGGTTGTTGTGCAATCACAAAATCCCTGACTATCATCCTTAAATATTGTAGCATTCACATTGTGCATAACCTTCAAAGTTGTGCACAAACTATAGGCAACCTTTATCTCATCTTTTTCAAGGACATAGTCAACTTATTCTTGGTCAATGGTATTTTGGTCTTCCTAATCATGTTCAAATTCAAATTATTTTTGGTCATTGGTATTTTTGTCTTCCTCATCATATTAAACAACATTTACATAATATTTATCTTCCATACCTTTTTTTCCAAGGAAAAAAAACAAGTAATTTTATTACAAGAATAATAAAATTATAGCCATATATTCCCATGGAATTCTGGAGGCTAGTGCCCAATATAAATATGTTGAGAGAGAAGAGTACCCATATGAAGTTCTAATATGTGTGTTCAACTTGGATGCATATGAAAAATCTCGATGTCAAAGAAGCCAAAAAATGTATGTTGGTATGATTTCAATTTTTGTTTCATATCACTATAGCCTCGGTCTATTCTCCTATAGTTTCATTATAAATATTCATAATTACATAACAATAAAGTCATTGATATGTTGGAAAAGTTCCTTTAGAAACAAGAAGAAAAATCTATCAATTTTTTCTGTTCAGATTTGGATCCAAGATATTTGAATTTTCATGCGAGTTATTTGGGTTTTTTTGTTGCCTTTCTAGGATCCTCTAACCATATCCACACCAACTTTTGAGAGTCTGTCTTCTTCTTGGTTCTGCTACTTGAAAACATGAGAACAAGTGAGGTGAGAAAATAGACTAACTAATCGTTTGATTTCTTGAAAAAAACGGCCAAAGTGTGTAGTTTTACATAGGGAACACCCCATCCATCTAGTTTATGGTGAGAATAGAGTCCTTGTAAATATGCATCTACAAGATTCCATGTTCTTTTTCTAGAAGAAGAGTGATATAAAGGTCCATAAGATCATTGAATTTTTTTTTTGCATGCCCGAGTCCCACATAGAAGGAAACATAGGATTCCTTAGAGGTGTAAATGATCACCCCCCCCGCCCCTCCCATGGATGGGTGGCCTTATGAACCCCGTCAAATAAATCCGATGGGATTACTTTTTGGATTCATAATTCATCAAAAGGGGATTTAGGAATGGAAGGTGGGGATTGTGGTGGGCTTGTGGGAGTGCTAAGAGGACAACCAAGCTCTAGACAACACATTGGGTGGAAGAGGGAAATGCATATTCAAACAAGGTGTGGTTGTTAGATTATTGAGAGGGGGGGGTGAATCAATAATAGAGAAATCTAATCCTTTTTAACCATATAATACAAGTGTTTTATCAATCTATCATTATCATCCAATAACTGCAAAGTAAATAAGCAATGAACAAATGAATAATCATACACATACACACTACACTAGTGTTTTATGTGGAAACCCAAAGCGAAAGAAAACCACATAATGATTTTTCTTATATGTCTTGAAGAGTTACATTCATTGGAATCACCAACTTCCTTTGTTTTCTAGCTACAACTAGAAGGAGGCTCTAACCCCCTAGTTTCTCAAGATACAACCTGAGGGAAGATCCAAATCCCCAATTTTCTGGCTACAAGCAGAAGGAGGCTACAACCCACTAAGTTCTCCAGCTACAACCAGAAGGTGGATACAACCACCTATCCTTGCCCCGTCCAACCACCCTGACGTATAAGTAGAATGATGAAACCACTGTCACACTATCACTGTGAGATATACCATTGTACAACTGTATCAACCTATACCACTGACCTACATCCAACTTGTACAACTACCCTGCAATCAATCTGTACCTAAATTGAACATGTATCAACAAAAATACAATAGGTACATGACTTGTAGTGCTGCAACATGTGTATGTACATGACCTATCTGTTATGCAACCTGCGTATGTACACGACCAAACTGTTATGCAGCCCGCGTATGCCTTCTGAAAAATATGGTTTCCTTTCTCTTGAAACTTTTTACCCTCTGTAACTTCTTTCACATAGATATGTAACCTATCACTGTGTCCAGACTGTATCTATGGCCTGTGCTCAGATCCTTTTTACCCAAAAGCTCTATATACCTCTCTAGTCATGTGCCATATAAATGTGTGTAATCATAAACAAGTATAATATCCCTCACATGATCTAGACATCAAACCCTCTCTGGTATTTGACCTCTCAATACATCAACCACTTCACAAATATAAGATCTCAACCATGTACCATAAAAACCCTTAACTATATGCCAAGAAACAAAAGATGTGCCACAACTCTAACAAGATGTATCAATGATAAATTATACCAACACTGTATTTCTGTAGTTATGAATTATAGAGAAGTTTCGATGCAGCCACTAGTCTCTCTATGGAGAATTCTCAAATCTCCATAACCATTTCTCATGCATACAACAAAATCCAACTATTCATAGAAATAAGACATAATTTTTGAACCAATGGATAGATTTGATGTATCTGAGCACTGTAGACCTTCCTCGGAGCTTGATCTCATAATCTAGAACCTCTGCATCTTCATCTCTTCAAGTTTCCATGGCTTTACCAACATGTACACACCATAATACACTGCCAGACCGCATACGTATGCACCCTAATACATTGTCAACCCACATACACCTTAGTATGTACACACCCTAATACACTGTCAGCCCGCATATGCCTCAGAAACTAGGGTTTTTTAGTATTCGTTGTAATTCTAAAACTTTCACTGTCAACCCTTCATACTACCTCAGACTTTCGCAACTTAAGATGTATCAATGAGTACTTGCAATAATCCTTACACGACAAAATATATTCAATATGTTCAAGTGTAATTAAATGAGAGATCCTTGCCTCTTATTTATACTTTCATGTATCATCCCACTTTCCTTATTTTAGGGAGTTCTCCACTAACTTTATTATTTAGATAATTTCTTTTGAAAACACTTTGACTTTTTGGGGCTTCTAGATGACTCATGATGGTCCTCCAACTTCACATGGCCATAACTCTCTAACCTTGAGGATTTATGTGACGTTCCACATACCACCAGAAATGGCATGACAAGGTCCATTCAATTCACAATCCTTGTAGGCCCGATCTCATGTTCCTCCAAGTGGGCACTAGTTTTGTAGGTTTGATGTCTAAAAACCCTACTTCTTCTAGGGAATTGATATGTAATCAACCAATGGATCTATATATGTTGTAGAACCCCATATTTCGATTACTCCCAATGTGAAATTCAATTCTCCCCCAATCATAGTGTGTCCGAATTTTAAAAGGGATTTTTAGAGGGTGATCTCCCAAATTTTTTTATGGTCCATATTGTAAGGACCATATATGTTTAAACATTGGAAATTCAAATCTTTTAGAAGAGAAAAAAACTAGCCCCATTCCTGCTCTCGATGTCCAAGAAATTTTTAATGTGAAGGGAATTTTCCCGCAAACTAGTTATTAAGCCCTCTGATTGACCATGCAAATCAACTACTGAGAAGTCCTAGCTTGGAGAATACTGGACAAGGGACTAAAAGGCTTTGTAAGCATCCATCAGTATTTATTGTAAGAGAATTATAGAAGGTTTGTGGATCTCCACTAACCTTTTGATGGCCAATTTCCGAGAGGGGTTGGCCTGACCCCTATAATTTAAGAAAAAAACTATCATGAGGGAGTAGCCATGGGAGCATTTTCTCTAAGAGCCTCTAACAAAGACTGTTCTTTATCGAAATGAAATTCAAAGTGTTATTTTTTTTTAGTAAGTGATATAAATTACTTTCTGCCTCTCCGCAAGGGTTTTTGGTCCCCGTCATCATATGAACCAAGACCCCCCTCTATGATAAGAAAGAAGGGGGGTTGATTTTTAAATTTTGAATAGAGGATTTACTTTGGTTGTGTAGGGGGAGAGGGAAAATTATTAGGTGGAGGAACCTTGGGAGAAATGAGGACTCTTTTGTTCCTGAGATTGATTCTAAGGCTTAAAGAATAATGTATGGCATCAAAGGTTTTAAAGGAATTTTTTTTGTGAGTTCCTTTTCTACCTTCAGTTTTTTAATAAATTATCTTTAAATGAAATTAATAATAAGACAATATAGAGGTTGGGTACACATGTAATTAAGGCCCCCCTCAATCATTTGGCTTACTGACTTGGCCATTTGATCTCATTTCCATTTGTCCCTTTGGGGTTTTCATTGGGGCAATGAATTGCAGTTGAAGTCATGGGGGGAATAATCAGATGAATAGCTTAGCATTGGCTCGTTAAGGGATGAATAACGGTTATAGAGAAGAGTAACTGTTCGTGGAAAGAATGATGGGGGAACAAATGTCCAATGAGGAGGTGCGGATGCAATAATGTGGGAGATAAGGATAGACGGGGTAAGTGACTGTTGGAGGGTGAAAGGTAGAGTGGGTGGATAAGGTGGACGCTATGCATGCTTGTTCATTTTCTCCCAGCTACACTTTCTTTTCCTTGTTCAATGCATTGGGTGCATTTGTCCATTAATGCTAAGATGAATATTGAGGGCTCAATCGTTTCATTTAGTTCAAAAGGAAACATTTTATTCTGGATTTGTGGCAACTTATCCTCAATCTTGTTCAACTCTTGTACTGTGACCTGAAACTGCGAACTTGGATTAACCAACCATTCATTGATTTTAAGAAGATCAATATGGCTCATATCTTGGATGGTTGCATGAGTAGCTTCCTTATTCCTTCTTTAGTTTGGCTAGTTCATTTCTATCTCAATTTTCCCCAGGGACACTGAGATATTATTCCCCTCAAACTCAATCAAAGTTTTATTTAATGATGAAAATTCCTCTAGACAAGCCTCTTTCACATCTCTGGCAAGTTTCTTACCTTCTTCCATATTTGTTTCTTAGGATTTTAGGGCCATTTCGCCTCTTACTTGTTCAGAATGAGAGAGAAGAGGAAAACCAAGGGTATTATCTTTCTACATCCATATGAGAACTTATTGAAACTTAGAACCGGCTGAGTAGGCCTATTTTTCCTTGACATGGATATATTTTAAGGAAAGTTATACTACCTAATAACATTTTTGAATAACATTTACTTTTAGATAAATTTCTTGTTGGGGAACTTCCAGCCTCTCATTGATTTCCGATGCTTTAGTTTTGAAGGCCGAAATGTCTATCGTTGTGTTCTATGTTAGGGTCAATTTGGCATGCAGTTTCTTTACCAACTTGTCATGCCGAGTGAACAGATCTTGGATGGTTTGTGAAATCTTGTGGAGCAACTCAAGGTTATCTTGTAGCTGTTTAATTTTTTGCCGATCACTAACCTTGATTTTATCAAAATCCTGGTTCATCCCGCTTCTAATGGTATGCTCTGTAGTATATATCTGATTTTGCCAGTGTTCTACCAAGAGGCACTTCTATCGCAGTTGTTCAGTCAAATTGTCCATTGACCATTGATTTGCAGTGGCAAAAGCACCTAACGAACCTACAACTACTAATGGGAACACTGGACCATCATGGTCATTCCCATCATACACAAGTCTTTGCCTTTTAGTGATAACTCCATCCTTTTGGTGAAATTCTCTTTTCATGATAGCCTTTCGTTTCTTGATGAAAAAGAAATCTGAGGGAGGCATCTCTTCGGGTGAGATAGGAGTAAGGTCATCTATGAAAATGAGTCCGGAATTAGGATTTCTGAAGCTGGTTTGTAGAGGGGTTAATGATGTAATGAGAGAGGTAATTTCGGTGCAATGTTGTTGTCCTGTTGTATTCAGGGTGCCAACATGAGTTGCTTGTGTTGAATGAGAGACAATTTGTCCCAGATTTACGAAGGTTTCGAACCGCGCTAACACCTGTGGATCATTCAAACCCGATAGTGATGTTCTTATCTCCTGAAATAATACCTTTGGGATTTTTGGGACCTCTTGGTGTTGTTGGGAAAAATACCCTACGGACTAGCAAACTAGGGTCAGACTTGCATGCAGATTTTGACCGTAAAGAAATTACTTTTTAACCTACCACCCAAAACTTAAACCCCTCTTTCACAATACATGCATGGAAAGGAACTACTAACCTTTTTACTGATGTTTGGTGTAGATCCTCCGTTGCGCTTTTCCCGCTTACTTGCACTGCTCCTTCCAAAGATAATCCTGCAATCAAGACAAACCACTACGCATGCATGCTACTTTTCTACTTGAGGGTTAGAAATTAAGCATAAATCAAACAAATCATAGATAACTCATGCATTGGGATGGAAAAAGGATTCTTTTATTATTTGAAAAATGAATCAACTTACAATCAAATTCGAGACCGGCCACCGTTCCTTGATGCTGATCCTAGGCTCCTCCTCTTCTTTTGTCCTCCAACTGCTTTGCGTTAATTCTCCTTTGGCTTGAGGAAAGGCTAAAGGGTTGGGACAATGGATTCGGAAAATGGGCAGATTTTCTTCGCTATAATTTTCCTCCTCCAAATGGTACCCCTACCCCTTCTTTTATAGGCTAGAAGAAGCTAGGGTTTTGGACGAACTCTCGGCCATGCATGGCCAGGAGTTTCAGTTAACCGACCCATAGCTTTTTGTCCCGTCGGCAACTTTCCTATTTTTGTGTTTTGTTAGGTACATGCGGGCTGTAGTAGGCCCGCCAGTGTGCACATGCATGCAGTAGTGGGTTAGGGCGTGTGGGGCTTGACCCAAGAGGATTTTCACAAAGGTTGTTCAGCAGATGTTTTGGCAATGAAGGGATATGAGTTGGCCTGATGCCAGGTAAGCATGTGTGGTGCAATTTAGGGTTATAACACTTGGATTTTTGGGACCTCTTTAGATTTTTTTTTAGTGGAGGAATTTGACTCAGATCTTGTAGGCCTAGCTTCATGTGAAGGAGGCGTGGTTATTGACTCTCCCTACAATATATTCGGTAAATTATTCCGCCTATGTTTTTGAAAGCTGATGAAATAGTCTTGTTGGTCCAGGGGTAGGGTTTGGAATATTCTTTGAACTTCCTCATAAGATCTGACTCCCCTGAACATTTCGTCATAAGGGGAATTATCATGTATGTACTGCTTCATGTTAAATTGAGCCAGATGGTTTTCCACTATCTTGTGCGGATCATGCTTTTTGAATTTGATGTCAACTAACTTGACATCCTCCAGGGATGCGACCCTAACTTTGGAGTGACCAAAATCCAACAATGTGAACATGCCAACTTGAATTTCCCTTTTTTGGTGGCATGCTGGCCAAGTATCACTTTTGAACCTTGATTTTGAGGTGGTTCTGCTAGACAATATTTCTTCTATTGTATCTCCCAAGTTTCGGCCCTTCTAGGTATGGAAATTTATTTTATATAGTTCTTTGATATTTCTTCTCTGCAATGCCACAGGTCTGATCAAAATTGGATGTGCCAAGTGGAATTTACGGTAACTTCCCCACAACTTGCCAATTTTTTTCATTTCCAGAAGATCTCACTTGTATAGCGTGCCCCACACAAAATAATTGATATAAATTCTGAAACTCACACCAGAAATACTACAGAATGTCTACAATCCAATGAATCCAATCCCACTCAATTGGGATACTCTAGGAATAAGTTATGATTGTTTTACCTGGAACACCTTCTTGAGACTAGTCAATAGGACTAGTCAGATACCCTATATTACACAGGGTGTATCTACAAATTTAAGATGACCCAGAAGATAAAATTTTTACCACAGATACCTTACTAATTTCTGTAAATAGCCTCTAGATTTCAGGGTCTGAAATGTTACATAAAAGTTTTTATAGAGAAAATTACGCAATGACTCAGTTCATGCTGATTCCAGAACCCTATCTTGTACAGGATGTATCTCCGAAAGTATAAAGCCTCATGAGCTGAATTTTGAACCCAACGTACCTTGATCTGTCTAATAAATATCCTCCAAGTTGTTCCTTTTGAAACATTGTAGAAAAAAAGTTATAGTGAAAATTCCAAGGTGTCTCAGATGTAGCAGCGAAACCCCGAGACCTTGAGCTCTTATACCATATATTAGGAACCAAATATCAATATAGCATAGAAAAACCTCAGAAAAAGGTACTCAATGCCTTGAAAAAGAGATAATTGCATATAATAAGCCTCTTCGAGGGGAGAAACCTCCTTTTACCCAACTTAAATGTTCAAGTACAAGATGATTCAAAATGAAAATGTCTCCTTGGTACATATAGGAGACTAGGAGGTATAATTAAAACTAATGGCCTAAAGCCGACATAAATAAAATAACATTACTAATATAATATGCCCCAATTAAGGGGTGATGAGCCAATATTAGGGCTTAACAATGACTGTCATTAGCACACTCTTCTATTTTTCTTTGACTAGCTTCTCTAGCTTGACGTCCATCTCCTTAATCTGCGCATTCTGCTCCATGATTAATTTTAATATTTCCTCCTTGTGGACTTCAGTCTCAACCATCTCCTTCACCTCTGGGTCTTCTGTAGCAGGGATTTTTAGTTTTTTCCTCAAGGATGATATATCATTATTCTTCTTCTTGAGGAGTTCTTCTACTTCTTTGACATTGGATGGATCATGTCCAATTTTGAATACCAGTTCTTCTAGTGACTTGATCTTATTATCCTTAGCTAGGGAAGATATATTTTCTAGCTTGATATGAGACTGAACATTGTTTAAAGAGACTTGCAACTTTGCAATAGTCATGGAGGTATTTTCCAGGGTGGAGAAAATCATTTCTCCAGTCTGTCTGTGCATATCCATTTGATCGGATGGATGCACCTCTTTGACATCGAACTCAAATGTTGACCTTTTATAATAAGAAATCACCTTGGGGTGAGGCACCTGTGCCTGCAAGAATGCCATGTGCATCCTCCCTTTATCTGTGTCAAAAACAAAGAGAAACATGTGCTGTGTTATAGATGTCTATTTCCAAAGCTAAGCATAGGTACTGTTGGGTTACAAAAAAGGTATAAATATCTTCCTTTTTTCTACAGTTCATGATATAATTCTGATTGACTTTTCAAATAAATAGGAAAGAACATGATTAATATGTCTCTTAGATTTGTTATTGAAGTTTTATTTAATAGATTCTAAATTACGATTGGAATGGTTTGATTTTGTTGCAGAATTGGATAAAATAGCTGTCAAAGATAACCAAAGAGATTTTGGGTATGCACGAGCTATTGGGAGTTGAAGACTTTTGGGCGCAAAGTAGTTTTTGAGATAATCAATTCTCTATGTTGTAACTTTATAATAGTAAAGCAATCCTGAGGACCTTTCGATCCTCAGGATAACTTGATTTACCCAGACTATTGTAATATATAAGAGGGTAATAGGTTCAAAGAAACATATAGAAAAATTGCATTCAAGGATTCAGAATAGAGAATTGCTCTGTGCAAGCAGTTGTTGTAAATGCTTCACCAGTCATGGAATCAATGAAAGTTTTGAGTGTTTCTACCATCCTTGCATTTTGAGTTTCTCGTAGTAGTACTTCTGAAGACCGAGGGCCTAGTCTGAAGGAGCTACTATCTCATTTTGTAATTGTATTAGTTCAAAGTTTGATTTCTGTTTTGTAATTCAGATCTCTTTTAATTGCATAAGCGTAACAATTAATTGATGATTGTTTGCAGAAGACAGACATTTCCATTGAGTATTAATGATTGCCGTAATGATTTCCATTTATGAAGTTATCACTTGACAGTTCCTCACATTTTCATCCACGCTGTTCCTTTTCCTTAGATTTACAATTGTTGTTCCTTTCAGTTAAAGTTACATTATTTGCTCCTTTCGGTTAAAGTTACGATAGTTGTTCCCTTTGGTAAAAGTTACATTAGTTGTTCCTTTCGATTAGATTACAGTTGTTGTTTCTTTCCATAGATAGAATAATTCGCTATTTCCTTTCCAGTAATTAGAATTCATAATTGATAGATTAATTCTGCAAGCCCTTTCTTAGATTCAATTACTTCTTTATAGTTAAGTGAATTCAAATAGATTAATTAGTTCTTTTTCATTTCACAACATTGTAGTAATTTGATTTCAATTCCATTAGTTTTCAGAATCTTTGGTGAACATTTGAGGAACTTAATTGTTGATGAATTGAGGTTTGGTTTAGCTACACGATTTTAGGCTACCTACATAGGCTTTACTGATATTCTTGAGATAAAAGATGAATCTCTGGGTTGATAAATTAATGTTAAACTAAGGTTTTTTTTAATACATATTCAAATCCCAACAGGTACTATTGGTAAACAATTCATTTTTATTTTTGATCAGATTATATTTCTCAAAGAGGTTGAGTCCTGCAGGCTCCTGTGAGGATTTGGTTGACAATGTGATGTATGATTGTTCCTTGGATGAAGAAGTGGACATCGTTTGCTGGTTTCTTGAGAAAAGTGGTGAATGTTCTCCTTCCTTTACTGTGGTGGAATAGGTTTCTTCTCCTCTAGACCTGTCAGGTGTATGACTGGTCTTGGGTATTTTCCTGTAAACTTGGAAGTCTTCTGCTAAGACTTCTGTGACTGAGGGAGATACTTATTTCCTAGGCCTCTTCTCTACTGGTACCTATGGAGTATTTGTTTTTGAAATTCTAGCAGGAGAAGGCTGTTGTTCAGTGTCAATCAAAGTGTTTTCCTCCCACTCTGTTTGATTCATGAATTGCTCTATCTCTGGTTTAGGCACATGAGCTTAGGGGGAAATTTTGTTCTTTAATATGGTTTCTGCAATAATTCCACATGGATCATAGTGCCAAGGAAAACTGAGACTAAACTTCATTTCTTTTAACATTTTTTTGGCTTCTTCCCCTACAGCTCTGCTGTTGCAAATGAAAGAACCAATTTGACCTCTGATCCCGAGCTGTTGTTTTTTCTTGAAAGACAGAAAATGAATGTCGTCTGAATTTATCATCTGTCTGATATATTCTAGAGTGAATATTCTGACAGGAAAATACTTGGAATCTTGTAAGATACCAATTCATATCCGTAGACTCTGATATCTGTATGATCCTGGTACAGGTACCAGTCACTTGTTTTATCTAGGTCTGACAAGTGTATAATCCTTTGAATTTATTCATTTATCCTTGATTTTGTTCTCCCATTGAGCATGCTTACCAATGGGTGGTAAAAATGGTTAATGAACTGCTTGAAATCAAACTCAGATGAGTTCTTTCTCATTAATGATGTCCAAGATGTGATAGCTTGTGGGTTACCATCTTGGTCTAGATTTTTACGAGAGAAGGAGAAACTATTTGCTTGGAAAAATATGAACATGTATGCCAATATTGAGGAATACATAAACATACCCTCTGTAGAAAACTTGAAGAGATATTCAGTGATTTTATCGGCCAAAAAATGGTTGTAGTCGAACTGTGTAGTAGCCTTCTCTTTGGTGGAAAATATTGATAGAAAAACCAGGATAGGTTCGTCTATCCACTCATCTGAATAATATCCTAGGAGACAACACATGGAGGAAAATATCTAGTTACCTTTCACTGAGAATATGGAGGAATGGTAGGAGGGATTATTTTTGGGAAACTGGGCATTTTCAGGGAGGAGAATCTCAAATATTTGAGCTCTCCGTGGGAAAGACAACTTCTGGTACATCTCGGTCAGAATCTTGATGGAAAGAGGGGAAAGGGAGTCGGCTCTGGGTATCCGCATTATCTGGTTTATCGTTTCTGTGGTAATGGTGAAAAGTGTTTCACCAGATGATGAAACAATGGCTCTTTGGATAGGGATATAGTGTGCCTGACATTTTAGAGAGAACTCAGGGAAATGGTATGTTTGAGGGAATAGGTACAGTGGGATATTTGACTCCCAGAGTCCAATCTCATTGCTCTGGTCCAGAAAGGTATCTCTAGTCCGATATCTTCTTCCATCCGTAGATCTGAGCATGCGCTAATGGACCGCTGAGATTAGCGCGCCCTTTAGCACAAAGCGCCAACCATGCTATATCACCACAAAACTTAGGATAGCGCTTTTTATGGGTTTTTTCGCTCCTCTCCTTCCTTCATTTTGTCACCAAGGGGTAAAAATAAAACATTTTAACTCAAATCAAAGAATTGACCAACTTTTCATCAATTTTATTGAAATGAAAACCTACTAAACTATATCCTACTCTAATCACCAAGAAAAATTAACCCAAATTAGACTGTTGGGATAAATAATTACTTTAACCTAAGACACTTAGCTAAGTCTAGACTGTTTAGACAAGTTTATTCACTATCTTATCTAATTAGGCTAAGATTAAACTGTTTATCCCAATTTATTGACTAACCTATCTGCATAATTTTAAAGAACTTGGCCATGGTTAGACAGTATGGATCAAGACAATTTTATTGCATGGGGTTTTCATCTTATTCTTTTTACACCCTATTTTATTCTTTTTCCTTTTTCTTTTTCTTTCTTTTCTTTCTTTTCTTTTTCTTTTCCTTTTCCTTTCTTTTCTTTTGTAAATCATTTGTAGACTAAAATATTATTTACAACAAAAATACAACTAGCGGGAAAAATTCTAGTCACCAGTTGATCCTATGAACCATAGGGTTATAACATTGGCTCCACTTGGTGATGGTGCTCTCCTTGTGAGGTGCCAAGAACGTGCTACTTGATGTGTTGAAAATTCTTCTCCAGTGCTTCTTCTGCAACTTGATGTGTTTTATTTTGAAAATCTGGTGGCACTGGTCAGTGGCTTAGGGCCTTCTCTTCGGGCTTCAACCATATGATCAACAACACCCACACATAACATGAAAGTAAAAATGGTTTGTACAATGAAATAAATGACTAAGATCTTCATTGGGGTGGAACATAATGTTTGAGCATCTTGCCATTTATAGGTCCTCCTAGTAGGTTTGCTCCATCACTGTCCTTGAGAAAGAATGCATTATTTCCTCTATATGCCTGAATGATGTAAGGGCCTTTCCACAAACTATCAAATTTCCCATGTTTTCCCTTCATTCTTGGAATCTCACTTCAGTACCAATTTACCTAATTCAAAATCCTCCTCCTTGGTTCTTCTATCATAAACTGTTTTAATGCTTTCTTGGATTACCTGTGTCTGGTTATACACTTCCTCTATGGAATGTTGTATTTGGATCATCTGATTGATTCTCCTTTGAATATCATTAGGCTTTGCCTGTACTTCTTACAACATATTCATAATAGGAACACCCAAAGAGGTTGGAAAAACAACATCAATTCCATATACCAATTGATACGGGGACATACCTATTGATATTTTTGTGGCCAGTCTGTCAGCCCAGAGTGCATGAACCAACTTGTTATGCCAGGAATTCTTATTTTCCTGCAACATATTCTTTATGATATTCACCAAAATTTTATTTGAGGACTCAGTTAACCCATTCCCCTGAGGGTAATAGGCCGTGGAGTGTCACAAAGTAATCTGGTATTTGCTGCGAAATTCCATTAGATTTTTGGATCTGAAAGCTGCTCCATTGTCAATTATGATCTTCCTAGGGCATCCAAAATGAGACACAATATTAGTTTCCAAGAATTTAATAATGACAGAGTCAGTGGCTTGCCTACAGGGTACAACTTCAATCCACTTTGTGAAGTAGTCTGTAGTTGTGAGGATCCACTTATGCTGACTTGAAGAGGGTGGATGAATATCACCAATAAAATCCAAACCCCATTGCTGGAATGGAGGTTCAACTAAAATGGGTTTTAGGGGTAAAGGAAAACTTTTCCTTTTTCCTTCAAACACTTGGCACTTGTGACAGGAAGTTTCCTTTTATGCACATCTGCAAACAAGGTGGGTCAATAAAAACCAACTCTGAGAATCTTGTTAGTAGTAGTTTTCCAACTCAGATGCCCACCACAATATCCTTCATGGAAATCCTGCAATGCCTTGTCAACTTCATCTTTTAATAATCAATTAAGTAAAATGCCTCCAACATATTTCCAATAAAGGCTTCCATTCAGAATACAATATTTCAATGCTTTTAGTTTTAATAATCTAGCTTTAGTCTTAGTTAGACCAGGAGGAGCTTGTAAATTATGCAAGATAAAAATGAGGTCTGTGTACCATGGAGATTTTGTGAATACCTCTTTTACTTCTGGAGTCACCTGCTCTCCCTGTTCATTAACAGCAGCTAAGAAATTTATATCTAAAGCATGAAAATTAGATTCTGCCATTAATTTGGATAAACCCTGACCCTTGATCAGTTTAGTTGGTTTTATTTCTATATCATATTCCAGAATCACAACAATCCACTTTCCTCTTCTTCCATCTGGGTTATCTCAAGTCAAAATATCCTTTACCACTGTGTTAGGAACATAAGCAATAGTATGTGAATGGAGAATGTAAACTCTAAAATATTTTATTCCTTTTACCAGGGAAAAATATTGTTTCTCCATTATATTGTAGTTCAGTGCAACATCTCTCAATGAATTGCTAAAAAAGGCAATGGAATGTTCATGCCCTTCACCGTTTTTCTACAATAGTACTGCTGCAATGGTGTGTTCAGATGCAAAAGATAATAAATAGAAGTTTTTAGTGTAATTTGGACTGATCAAGACCAGGGATTGTGTAAGTGCATGTTTTAATTTCTCAAAGGACTTCTTGGATTCAGTGTTACATTTTATTTTGGTGTATTTTTTCATCATATTCGTGATGTTCCTGAGGAGTTCTACCAGATTGGGTATGAATCTCCTTAGAAAATTTATTTTACCTATGAAGGATTGCAATTCCTTCATGTTTCTAGGATGGTATAACTTTTGGATGGCCACAATTCTGTTGGGGTCTATCTTGATTCCATCTTTAGTGATTAGACACCCTAGCAATTTGCCTTCTTCTAAACCAAAAAAGATTTTTCTTGGGATTCAATGAAATCCCAAATTTTCTGCACTTTTCAAACACTCATTTGAGGTGTTGTAAATGTTCCTCATATGATTTTGAGTAGACAGTAACATCATCCAAATATATGACTATGAACCTACCAAGCTCATCCACAAAGGAAATGTCCATTTCTCTTTGGAAAGTGGCACCAACATTCTTCAAACCAAAGGAAATTTTCACGTACATGAAACTTCCCTAGGGTGTGGTGAAAGTTGTTTTCTCATGGTCGTCTAGGTGGACGAGAACCTGGTTATAGCCAGAAAAACCATCTAGCAAAGAGATCCTACTGGCCCCCACTACCATTTGTAATATGTGATCCATTTTAGGTAGAGGATAGTTGTCTTTGAGGGAAACCTTGTTGAGGTTTATGAAATCAATGCAAAGCCTAATTTCACCAGATTTATTTTTGGTAGGAACCTGATTGGAAACACACTTTGAAAATCTTAAGGGGACTATTATTTTGGCATCATACATCTTTTTAATCTCTTTTTCGATCAGGGGTAGTAACTTTGGATTGATTCTCCTAAGTTTCTTCCTGAAAGGCTTATGTTCTTCTTTTATTGGAGTCTTTTGTTGTATGATACTTGTGTCATAAGTTTTTAAGTCTTCATATCTCCAAGAAAAGGTGTCTACATATTCCTTAAAAAGTTCAATATATTTTTGTTTTTTCTTGGGGGGTAAAGATTTAGATAGTTTTATCATTTTGGGTTTTCCCTCCGTTCCTATATTACATTCCTTGACCTCCTTTCAACTAGGTTCAATCTTGGGATTTTTTTCTACATCGTTGAAATCAAACAATTCTTCTAAGGGAACCAAACCTCTAGGTAAAACATTATTCTTCAATTGCCAAACATCAAAGTTTTCATCTTTTCCATTTATTTCATCTGAATCTACTTTACTTATACTATCCTTTTCTAAGTCCGACTTATGTACACTATCATCATCACTATCTACATCTATATTTGTACACTCAAAATCATTTTTAGATTGCAGGAAATATTCAATTTGTTCATCGTTGCTAAATACTTGCCAGTACTTGATGTTGTCTAGGACGGTTGGTCTGCACTTCACCTCTACTATGTATTGGCGATTTGTATGGAAAGGTATTTTGCAAGTGGCTTCTGAGGTATCCAATCAATCTACAAGTATGTTCTGTCCTCTAGGGATTACCTGCAAGTCAATTTCAGTAAAATATTGTAGAAAATCTAAAGCTACATTTCTATAAGCTCTGATCCTAGGATGTTTAGCAGCATACTCACCTTTGATTTGTTTGATAATAAGTTCAGAGTCTCCTCTTACCATAATATTTTTGGCACCAAGCTTCTTCAATAACTTCAGGCAGAGCATCAAGGCTTCATACTCATCTATGTTGTTGGTGCACTGAAAATTTAATTTATATGAGTGAGTTTCTAAATAACTTGCTTTATGATTATGCGGCCATACTCTGGCTCCAACTCCCTCTTTGCTAACAGCTCCATCAAAATCCATACTCTAGAAATTTTCTGTTGATTCATCACTTTCTGCCGTCACAATTTTACTTGCCTCAGTGATTGCTTTACTTTATTGCAGGTCAGATGCATCATCTTCCAACTGTGCAATTTTGTTTTACAAGTCACCATTGTTATATAAAATGAAGGAATCCAGGTTAGAATGAACAGAGTAAAAAGGATAGTTATGTGGTTTTTCTTGTCTGCTGACCATATATTTCATCAGAGTCTCTCTGTACAATATTCTTTGTTGTCCAAATACATGGATGGTAGCATAAGACATATCTAACTGCAAAGTGACCTTCGAATTAGCACCCCAAGATCTAGATAACAACATACTTTCGGAGGAATGTTTGCAACCATGATATCCATGACCATGCTCTTAGCTGGGATCTGGGCCAGTGTAATACACATATATTTAATCAGACCTATGCATTTGACCTTGCTAGAGTCAAAAGAGTACAATTCCTTGTAGGATCTGGTGATATGAAGCCCCAACTTCTCCATCATAGCCTTGGGCATCATATTGTGAGAAGCGCCTGAATCAAGCATAGCGTTGTGTAATGTCTTTTCATAGATATTCAGACTAATGTAGAAAGGAGGAACATAACCAATGTCAGTTTGTCCATCAACTTCATGACCAAAAAGTAGCTCAGGTTGATCATCTGCAATATTTACAATATCTATACATACTACTGGCTCAATATTTAATGCTTTTGTACCTATTTCTAGTTCAATGCCTAATGCTTTGATCCCCTATGATCTGTAAGCATTTTTTCTCATTAGTTCTGATAGGGGGATAGGAATTTTCAATTTATCCAGTTCACTTTTCAGTCATAGTCCTCTGTGCAGAAGTACTTGGCTAACTTGTAGATGAAACCTCTATTTGAGTTGTTCTTGGTGAATATTCAAGAGTTCTCTTTGAAGGAGTCTCTGGACCTTTCTTTTCTGGGCTTTTCTTAGGTTCATCAACTTTCTTGGTTTCAGTAGCCTTCTTTTTTGGATTGTCATTAGCCTTCTTGATTCTCAAGTTATACTGTCTGTGGGACTCCATTATATCATTTTCGAAGGCCCGCTGTTCTGATTCTTCCTCTTCCTCATTTAACTCTGTCTATGAAAGGAGAAAAAGCTCATGTTCTTCCTGAGTGAAAAAAATGGAGTCATTATCATTGACACCCATGAGGTTTATGTGAATATCATCCAACTCCTCAATTACCTCTTCCCTGTTATCAACGTAGTTTTCCTGAAGAGGTGGTCTAATCTGCTGATCAATCCCTCTTTGTTCCCTTAGGTCTCTAGGCACTCTCTGTCTGATTTAGGGAGGGTTTCTTTTGAAATTTGGATTTTGAATCTGGGGAGTAGGCTGATTTTATCTAGGAGGATTCCTATCATTGATTTGCAATCTGTCCATCATCCTCTCCATGGTCCTTATTAGGGAATCCATTTTGGTATCTGAGGTAGAAGTGGAAGGTTCTTCTTTGATCGTAACCCTTCTTTCTGTTCTTTTCCTAGCTCTTATGGCTAATAGATTTTCTTCAACACTCACTGCACTTTTTTGCATATCTTCTAGGGTGGTAGAATTCCTTTCCCTTAGTTGGTATGACATATCAACATCAAATACATCAGGGGATTTGATTAAGGAAAAACCTTGAGGAGGCTTGATATCAACAGGAATTATGTTATAGAGATTGTTGAAATGAATGCAGTAGTCCTGCACTATTTCTCTTTGATTGCTTTTGATATTTTCATATTCTGATACAATCTGGAGAGGTTTTTTCTTTACCTCCCATATGTCGAGAAAAATTCATTGAAAAGTAGAAATATCAACAATGCTCGAAGCCCATAATTCTTTGAACCATTTTTTGACCTCTCTGGTTAAACTCTATGAAAAAAGTATCATCTGGACATTTGCCTCATCGACTTCCTGAAAATCAAAGTAATCATTCATTTTTTCAACATGTTGTTGTGCATTAAGAGGTCCAGTACCATCAAACTAGGGAAGATTGGTTTGATATTCCTATGGCATAGCGTGTAAGGGAGCATCTAACACCAGGGGAGAATATCTTTCTGCCATGACTGGTGGAGGAGGTTGAATAACAACTTGTGTGATTGGAGGAGAAGTGACAGAAGATGTAGAATATGTAGGGCTGTGAGGTATGGAGTGAGCTACTTGAGGCTTGACAGAAGCTGCAACAATAGTCAGGGCACAAAGTTCTACTGTTTGTTGAAAGTGAGATTTATACAATGCTTAATCAAGATTTGATACTAGATCTTCTAACTTTTCAAACTCTTGCAGAAAACATTGATCAAAGCTTTCTCTAAGAGAAAGTATTTCAGGGGTTATGGGTTGTAGGATGGTTTGATCTAGGATTGTTTCACTCACAAAGATGTCAGATTTGGTTCTGAAAAGGATCTGTTCAAAAGGTAGGTCAAACTCAAGGTCCTGGATTGCGACAAACATCTCTGGAAGAGAAGTGGCCCTATGAAGAGGATTGTTACTCCCGTAACCTTCTACAATGTTTATTTTTTTGAGTAACCTTTATTTGAGTAACCTTTATGTAAGTGGTATCAGAGCACTTTCCTTGGCAGAAATTGTGGGTCTGTTTTTTTTTTTCAGGGTAGAGACGTATTCCGGCATCTTTAAGCCACAGAGATCTGTCGTTACGCGCATAAACCCACGGTTGAGGGATTCATACACGTAGGAAATACAAGTGGTTCTT
>JZKD02S1667850.1:247517-272577 GCA_000966675.3 Picea glauca
TTATTTTTATTTTATTTTTATTGTGGAGATGGCTTTAGAATTTATCAGTATGACACTTTAAGTTGTGGTTTTATACCTCTCTGATTTTTTAGGTTAGGTGATAATATTATCTTGAGTGAAACTTCCTTCACATTCATTTCAAAGAAATTTCTTAAAATTTAGTTGAACTAGAAGAGTAGGAATTCATACCTCTTTTTCATTTTGAACTTTCAGCAAGGCAGATTATTATTTTATCACCTGTTTTTAGAGAAATCAAGTGTTTGAGAAAGAAGTGTGGAATTTTTATTCAGCCTCATCTCCTGCTCAACAAGATATATTCTGAAAAAGGAATAAAATGAGAAATGTCTGAAACTCCTGTGGAATAGAGATGACAAATGTTTTTTATTTTTCATTTCAATGATGTTAAGAAATCATAAATTTATTGAAAATATTTACAACCATTGACTCAAATAATTTACTAAAAGAAAAGAAAAATTGAAAATTAAAATATCCAATGCTAATCTAATCTGATATATACAATGGAAATATGAAATGTGACTACTGCATGAAATGTTTTAAGTAACTCCCACTGATAGGAGCGTCAAGAATTTCTCCATCAAGATTTTCCAGTGAGAATGAGTTTTTTCCCTCAGCGGCTGCAATTTTGAATGGTCTGAACCAGAGATGATCTATTTTTCCATGTTTCCCTGCATCTTCCTTTCTAGCTTCCCATTTTAGAACTAAATCACTAGGAAGGAACTCCCTATCTTTGGATTTTTTTTATCGAAAAGGGACTTCATATTATCCTGGTACTTTTGAAGCTTATCATCCACTTCCACTCTGTTCTGCTGAACTTCGATGATTTGATTCATCCTTCTCATAACGTCATTTGGATCTTCATTTGCATCCTGCCAGAGTTTCATCACAGGAAGANTTTACAACAAAAATCCAACTAGAGGGAAAAATTCTAGTCACCAGTTGATCCTATGAAACATAGGGTTATAACACAAGTGTTTTGAAAGTTAGACTTCAGAGGGTTTGAAGATAACAGAGGAGAAATTTCCCAAAATCCGAAATTGCGAAGTAATTAATTTCCGAGTAATCACCTTTAAGTCTTAATTAATCGTGTTTAACTTTAAGCATTTTAGAAGTTAGGACTTTGGAGGTTTTGAATATGACACAAGTGAAATTTCCCGAAATCTGAAACTGCGAAGTAATTAATTAACTCTTAATCGTGATTAACTCCATTATTAAATGGTTTCTTAACTCGTTTTTACTTTTTTGTAATGTCCAATATTTTGGTACTTAGATATTTCGGTGATTTGTGAACTTACTCTTTCTTAAACTCCCGAAGGGCCATCTCCCAGAGTGACGTGGCATAGATGATGTCATTTTGGATGAGGTGTCAAGAAAAGAGAGGTGCCACGTGTCACTCAAAAACGTGTGAATCATCCAACAGAAATGTCAAAAATAAGTGCAACGTGTCAGCCACTGAAAGATTTAAAAGGCACGTGTCCTATGACTAATGTTCCCAAGTTATTTAGAATTCATCGTGAGTTGTTATCTCCGGGATTTGGAGTTTCAGAGTTTTTACTGTTTATACTTGTTGGAACATCCGAACCGTGGAGCCCTGAAACGACCGTTAGGGACTTACTTTTTAAAACTCGGGCGGCTCCAAAACTTCATAGATCATTAGGATTGTTCAATCAAGTTAAGGAAACTCATCGACAACAGATATTGTAAGTGCTTTGTTTCTAAATAACAACCAATGAATTTAAAATTAAAAGGTAACTTTCTAAGTTATTACCTTTTTTTTTGAGTAAAACTTATTTCTAAGAGGTGAAAAATATAAAGCAAAAAAGTTCAAAATTGTGTGTGTTCCAACATAGGCTCGATCTAGGGATTGTCGCTCCCTATGAGGTGTGAAAGAAAATTATACCAAGTGCCTTTATTGGGTAAATGGAGTCATTATTTATTTTGAAAAACATTTTCCATCTTTATTTAAGAATTAATCATTCATAGAAAAATGAACTTAACCAAATCTCAAAAACCTTCAAAACATACTTAATTATTGATCTTAAGTTAGGCTATTTAAAATTTCCTTTTCTTAAAATTGATTTCAGAATTTTCCAAGTTAATCAAAATAACTTTAACTGAAATATCAGTCTTCGACCAACTTCGTTTGCTTCAAGGTTTAGCAGATGTAAAAATTTGTTTAGGGAATCCCTAGTTGGTTCAGGATGAAAATATCACTAGAAAGAGAACTAGATGACAAAGTATGTTATATGGATATGTATGAAAACCTTACATATATCACAGACATTGCTTCACTTCTAGTGAGCCTGTTCAGTAACCGGGTGAATTTATCTACTTCTCCCATTGAATTTCCTTTCACCACTTCAATTAGCACTTTTGCACTTTACTGAGATGAGGGCAATCATTATATGAATTTCCTTTCATCATCCCTTTTGGACAAGACGACAATCAAATTATGAATTTCCTTTCACCATCTGTCTTGTATTTTAATACTTTGAAGTGGGAGAAATCAATCTGTATGTCACATATAAGGGATGATATCCGTTTAACATTTTTGAAATGAAGGTCTGTCAACAATTTTAAGGATACTCTGAAACTAAATTTCTTCCAATTTTCAATACACTTTCGCCTATAGGAAATTTTTTAAGGGAACTTTAATATTTTTTAGGATCAACCTTGAGTGAATTAGTCAGTTTAAAGTCCGATAGAAGAGCTAAAATTATCAGGATTAGCCTAGACATACGTTTTTAGTTAAAATCAAAGGAACATAAATATTTTCGCCTAATATTGTTTTGAAAATATGTTTTTAAGTTTTCAGAGTCAAGGTAAGTTTCTTTCTTTCTATGAAGACTAAGAAAGAATAAATAAAATTTGAATTGGATAAGAACTTGGGGATAGGAAAGATAACTGAATCAAGGATTCAAAGGACATGACACAAAAATCCCAATCCCACACAAGTTGTGTATTTAGTTCAGACTTCCTTCAAGCTTATTTATTTTTATTTTATTTTTATTTTGGAGATGGCTTTAGAATTTATTAGTATGACCCTTTAAGTTGTGGTTTTATACTTCTCTAATTTTTTAGGTCAGGTGATAATATTATCTTGAGCGAAACTTCCTTCACATTCATTTCAAAGAACTTTCTTAAAATTTTATTTGAACTAGAAGAGTAGGAATTCATACCTCTTTTTCATTTTGAACTTTCAGCAAGGCAGATTATTATTTTATCACCTATTTTTAGAGAAATCAAGTGTTTGAGAAAGGAGTGTGGAATTTTTATTCAGCCTCATCTCCTGCTCAACAAGATATATTCTGAAAAAGGAATAAAATGAGAAATGTCATAAACTCCTGTAGAATAGAGATGACAAATGTTTTTTATTTTTCATTTCAATGATGTTAAGAAATCATAAATTTATTGAAAATATTTACAATCATTGACTCAAATAATTTACTAAAAGAAAAGAAAAATTGAAAATTAAAATATCCAATGCTAATCTAATCTGATATATACAATGGAAATATGAAATGTGACTACTGCATGAAATGTTTTAAGTAACTCCCACTGATAGGAGCGTCAAGAATTTCTCCATCAAGATTTTCCAGTGAGAATGAGTTTTTTCCCTCAGCGGCTGCAATTTTGAATGGTCTGAACCAGAGATGATCTATTTTTCCATGTTTCCCTGCATCTTCCTTTCTAGCTTCCCATTTTAGAACTAAATCACTAGGAAGGAACTCCCTATCTTTGGATTTTTTTTATCGAAAAGGGACTTCATATTATCCTGGTACTTTTGAAGCTTATCATCCACTTCCACTCTGTTCTGCTGAACTTCGATGATTTGATTCATCCTTCTCATAACGTCATTTGGATCTTCATTTGCATCCTGCCAGAGTTTCATCACAGGAAGAGAAAGGTTGATAGGAAGGATAACATCAGTAACATAAACCAATTGAAAAGAAGACATACCTATGGATTTCTTCATGCCAATTCAGTTTTCCCATAGGGCATACTTCAAGTGGATATGCCAAGATTTTTTTATTTTCTATCAAAACGTTTTTAATTATGGTAATCAAAATCTTATTAGATGATTTAGCCAACCCATTTCCATGAAGATAATAAGCTATAGAATGACCTAAAAAAATATTGTATTTATGACAGAAATTGATCATCGCCATAGACTTAAAATATTGAGAATTATCAATAACTATTTTTCTAGGAAAGTCGAACCTTGCCAGGATGTTTTCTTCCAGAAATTTTATTACTACCGAATCTGTAGCATTCCGATTTGGAATGGATTCAACCCATTTCGTAAAGTAATCGGTAGCATTTAGAATCCATCTATGTTGAGCACTTGATTGCAGATGGATTTCTCCGATGAATTCTAGGCCCCATTGTTGTAAAGGAGCTTCAACTTTTACTGGGATTAAAGGTAAGGCAGGGAGTTTTTTCTTACCAACAAACAGTTGGAATGAATTGCAAGCTCTGACCCTTGCATTCACATCAGTAAATAAATTTGGCCAATAATATCCTTCCCTTAAAATATTGTAAGATGTTTCTCTCCAGGCATGATGTCCTCCATATACTCCTTCATGAAATTCATCAATGACACCTTCGTTTTCAGGTTCTGTCAGGAAACATAACAAGAAACCCAAAGGATCTTTCCAATACAACTTGCCATCAACAATGAAATACTTAAGGGCATGTAGTTTTAAATTCCTTTCTTTAGAAGGAGTCACGTCATTTAGGAATTGAAGAGTAAGGAGGTATGTAACAATATCATGGTACCAAGCAGAGGAGTAAAACTTATCTTCAATATGAATCACATGTGTCTGATCGTCAATCTCCTATATAACCAAGAGAGATTCATGTGATTCGAGGTTATTTATTCCAAGCGCTCTCAAATTTGATTCAGCTAACAAGTTTTCCAGAACTTTACCTTTCACTATATTGGTTGGTTTCACTTCCAAATCAAACTCTTGAATTGTAGCCAACCATCTACCTCTCCTTCCATCACCGTCTGGCTGAACCAATATGTCTTTAATTGCATTTGTTGGAACATAAGATATTATTTTGGAGTGTAGGACATATGTTCTGAAACCCTTGAGAGCCTTCACCATTACATAATCTTGTTTTTAAATTATATCATATCTTATTTCTGAATCCATCAGGCTTTTTCTGAAGAAGGCTATTTGTTGTTCGAACCCTTCTTTGTTCTTTTGAAGGAGCATTGCTGCAACAATATGTTTAGAAGTGAAAGAGAAGATTAAGAATTTATTTGTATAGTCTGGACTTGCTAGAACTGGTGCCTCCCCTATATATTTATTAACATGCTTGAAATATACTTTGGCTTCTGCAGTCCATTTTACTTCACTATCCCTTTTTGACATATTTGTAATCATTTTGATTATTTCAACAACATTAGGAATAAACCTTCTCAAAAAATTGATCTTACCTAAAACCGATTGAATTTTTTTTATTTTTTTTGGGATATTAATCAAGTCAATAGCCTAAAATCTCTTAGGATCAACTTTGATTCCATATTTTGAAACTATATGACCTAAATTTTTACCTTCTTGCATAGCGAAGTGTGATTTTTTGGGGTTAAGAGACAAACCAAATTTTCTGCATTTTTCAAAAGTCTGTCTGAGGTGCATCAAATGTTCTTCATCAGTATTGGAAAAAAATATCATATCATATATATAAATAACAACTAATTTGTCTCTCTCATCGATGAACTCGATCTCCATCACTCTCTGGAAATTTTCTCCTGGATTCATCAAACCAAAGGGCATTTTATCATACATAAAGGTTCCCCATGGAGTGGTAAACACAATGTTTTCTCTATCATATTCATGAAAAACGATTTGATTATATCCTGAGAAACCATCAATCATATAAATTATATTATCCCTTACTACCTTCTCTAAAACATGGTCCATATTTGGGAGCAAGTAGTTATCTTTAAGAAAAGACCGATTTAAGTTCCTAAAATCAACGCATAGTCTTATTTCATTGTTCTTCTTTCTAACAGGGACAAAATTGGCCACCCATTTAGAGTATCCTAGGGGAACAATTATTTTTGCATCAAGGATCTTTTTAACCTCCTTTCTATTACTGGGAGAAGAATTGGGTTTATCTGTCTAATTTTCTTCCTGAAAGTTTTAATTCCATGTTTTAAGGGAATCTTGTGTTCAATAATAGAAGTATCTTAAGTTTTTAGATCATCATAATACCATGCAAAAAACATCCTTATACTGTCTAAGTAACTCAACGTATTCACTCTTTATTTGGGCCGGAAGGTATTTTGATATTTTGACCATTTTTGGATCTTCATTAGTTCCTACATTACAGTCTTGAACCTCTTCGAGTTGAGGTCGCAAAGTAGACTTTAAAGGTATATCATCCTAGTCAAACAATATTTCTAAGGGGATCGGGCCTCTAGGAATTTGATTGTTCTTAAGTAAGAGCATGCGGTGATTTGCAATTTTATCTTGGAAATTTTATGGGTTCTCTTCCTAGATAATCCAAACAGGATCATTTTGTTTTTCTTGATCTATGTGGGTCTCTGAAAACTCATCAACCATTTCCAGGAACTGTTTGATTTGTTTTTTGTCTTCAAACACTTTCTAGTGTTGAACGTTTTTCAAAATCAGAGGTCTATGTCTCATCTCAATGTGATATTTCAGTTTCAAAATAGTAGGTGGTATGAAGGTCACAACGGTTTTGGCCAAAAAAAAACTTGTTGATTTTGCATTATGGGGATAGAGTGAATATTAAAGGATGAAAATAAATTCTCTATAATATCCTAGGAAAAATTTCTATATGATCTCAACCTCGGATTCTTAGCTTGATACTGCTATTTTATTTGTTTTACAATGAGCTCTGCGTCACCATAGACTATCAGATGTTCGATTTTCAATTTTCTAGCAGCTTCTAATCCTAAGACTAAAGCTTCATATTCAAAGACATTATTGGTATAATAGATATCCCATTGTAATCTGTAAGAGAAAGGAATAACATATTCATCACCTAGTGCCACAAATAAAACTCCAGATCTTGCTCCTTCATAGGATGAAGCACCATAGAAAAACATTTTCCACGTCCCTTTTCTAACATTTATATTTTTTATTGAAATTTTTGTTTTTTGATTTTCTTCTTCTGTACATTCTTCAAAATCATCATCTATAGATAATATAAAATTTCCTAAGTCCTGATCAACAACATAGACTGAGTAGTTATTTGGGTTTTGAGGGTCACTTACAGTATACACCAGTCTAGTTTCTCTGTACAATCGAGTGAATTGTCCACCAAAAATTGGAATTGTAGCATAGGTCATGTCTAGCTGAACCGATCCTCCTAACTTGGCACCCCAAGATCTGGATATAAGCATGTCTTACTTGGCAGGAATGTCAGCAACAATCACATCCATAAGGATACTTTTCACAGGAATCTGAGCAAGATTTACCACCAAATCTTTAATCATACCCAGACACTTAACCTTTCTAGAATCAAAAGAGTACAAACCTTGATAAGGTCTGGTAGTTTCAAGGCCTAATTTTTCCATGATAGTATTAGGCATTAAATTGTGAGAGGCTCCTGAGTCTAGCATGCAATTGTGAAGCAAATGATCGTGCACATTAAATGTAATATAGAACCAAGCAACCGATTCCTTATTGTTTTCAATGTGTGGTCCGAATATGATTGTAGGTTTTCGTCCTACAAATTGATAACATCATCTTGACCTTCAACATCAGAAAAATTTATTGCTTTAGCAATTTGTTTTTTATAGATCGGGTTACTTGCAAGTTCAACCAGAGGCATCGAAATTTTAATTTTATTAAGTTCATTCTCTAAATTGGAACTCGCAATTGGTTTTTCAATTTCCCTGGTATGAGTTTAGGCTTCTGTATTTTCTGGCTTCTTAGTTTGCACTGCTTTTGTTTCAACCTGCTTTGTTCGGGAAGCTTGCATTTCAGTTGATGGTTTAGTAGCTACTTCCTTATTTTATTTATTTCATGATAGAATTTTTTTTGCTGGAATATTCGTGGAACGGTTTTCTCTTCGCCTTAAATCATATTTATGCTGAAGCTCAACCATTATCGAGTCAACGAGATCTTTGTATGCAGAGTCCCCCGGATTGTTAATGTTTTCATCGTTATTAAACATAGATTCTAGGTCTAAGGATTTATCATAATATTTGTTGGTTAGGTGAGGCTCAATATCATCATCATTGAGGTTTTTCAAATCTTCCTCTAATTCCTCATAATCTTGCACTTCATCTCTTTGCATGAAATTCTCAGTGTTAAACGAAGTTTGAATCCTTTGGTCCTCATTTTTTATTTGTATTTTTTGTATCTAAGGATTAGGGTTTCTCCTAAATTGATTCCTAACGTATGGATCGAGTTTGTCTTGCTCTATTTCCATCCTGAAAATTTTGTTTGATAAATATTTAATAATTTTGGCCATCTCATTCATTTTTTCCTCTGCGGACTTTCCAGATCCAGAGGGTCTTGCCTATTCTTTGAAATGCCTGGGTTTTTCCTGGTATTATTTATCAACATTAGTTTTCAACTTCCCAGATGCCATCATATTGGACTCAACTTCTATAGCATCATCTTGCATCCCTGATAAAGTAGTATATCTCTGTTCTCTCAAAATTAGAGTAAAATCAGAATCAAAAGATCCTGCAAAAGTGACTTTTGCGACTGGTTGAGAAGGTTTAACTTTGGCTAGATTTTGTGATAAAGATTATTAAACCTCTGGATAAATTCAAGGACTGATTCCAAATTCTTCTTTCTTAAAGATTTGAATTTGGTTAAGTAATAAAGATGATCCTTTTTCTCGCCCCACTGCCTTAGGAAGGTATTTTCTAGATCGTCATATGATGGTATAGAACCTACTGGGAGTCCTCTGAACCAAGTTCTTACCTACCCTTCAAAATTATGTACTAATAGTATTGAGTAAACATCCTCATGCTCAATGCCAAGGATATCAAAAAACTGATCAAAAAAGGATATATGTTTTTTTGCTGTTAGATCCCCTTCTCCCATGAATTTGGGGAGGTTCTTCATGTAATTTTAGGGTAAATCGTGTAGGAAAACATGAAGGACTAAAGGATCATATATAGCAGCTACCTTGGCAAATATCCTAGGAGGTTTATCTTGTCCACCAACCCCTGCACCTCTAGCACCAGCACCTCTAGCACCAGCACCTCCAACATCAGCCATTGGAAGTCTAGGAGACGAAAAGCAGGGACTAAAAAGGAGATTTTCGAAAACTTCAAAAGATCGATCTACTTATCTTTCGACTAATTCAGGAGGTTGTGAATGAATTTTGAGAAAAATATTGTGAGAGGACGAAAGGTATATATGAGGAGGAAAAGGAAAACTTGAGCTCGACTCCTCAGGTTTATTTGATGTATAGATAGGGGAAGTAATAGGGGATGAATTTGGGTACAGAAAAAACTCTTCAAGATTTCGAGAAACAAAAAATTTTACTTCGGGAAGGGAAAGAATCAACTTAGTGTTAATGATAGTGGGGATTGAGATGGATCCTTTGTTTTCACTAGTGAAAGTATTTCTCAAAGAAACAGGGATGGTCTGGTCAATCTCAAATTTTATTTTGGGAATAATTGTCTCTAGAGTTTCAAGCTTAATTTCGGGTTTACTTGTTGATGCTTTTGCATAATGAACTTGCTTAAAATTTTCTTTAGGGGTTAGTTCTTCAACGGGGATTTTAACATTAACTTGTGTAATTCTAGGTTGATGAACCTTACTTGGCAATGCAGAAGTTGGTATGAGATATCCCTTTGGTTTCAACAATTTTTCGGGATCTGAAACTGGTGTAGTCTTCTTTTCGTCTGGTATTTTCCTGGTATTCTTTCGACCAAATGTTATTTTTTTCTATGGTGGAGTCACCAGGTGAAAGATAAAGTAATCCTTACTCACATATTCAATATTTTTTCACCATCAAAGACAAAAATTTACCTTGTCGTTTTCCCAGGAAAATGATTTTGTTTCTTCGTCCCCGACAACGGCGCCAAAAAGATGTTGTTCCTGATAATGAGTCTAAGGCTTAAAGAATAATGTTAGGCATCAAATGTTTTAAAGGAAATGTTTTTATGAGTGCCTTTTGTACCTTCAGTTTTTTAAGTAATGATCTTTAAATGAAATTAATAATAAGACAATACAGAGGCAATATCTCGTTATCTGATTCGCAATTATAATATCAAATGATGTAGAAATATTTACAAAATTGTTGAACAAAGTCAGGTATCAACTAAAAATAAGTCTCACCTTGTTACAGTAGAAGAACAATTAGAAGATGCACCCTTGAACATGATATAAGTAAAAGAAGTAATTCATACAAATCAAGGGTCTTGTTTTACTCACAGTAATAACATAGGAAAATTTGTTTACTAAATGAACTCCTGGTATAACATGATCATAGTAGATGTAGTACTAAATTTCAATCTATCACTCTTCAATAATTACAGAAAGAAATTCATAGAAATGGAAACACAGTGGGAACACAGAACGAAACTTAGAATCTATGTCTGCACTTGTATTAATACTAAAAAAAAAGAGTGTCTCTATTACATCCGGCAAGAAGCCTCCTTGAATAGATCTTAAATCTGTCTATTTATACAAAATTTGTCACAACTAAAAACCCGTTGGACTTCCCACAATGTATCACTAAAAATAGAATACATCAGAATAAACTAACAATAAGAAAATATTGTTGAGTTTTGTTGGCACTTCCTCTATCTCTTCGTCTTCTCACAAATGTGATCACTTTCCCTTGATATTTGAACTAGGTACACATGTCATTAAGGCCCCCCTCAATCATTTGTCTTATTGAATTGTCCATTTGATCTCGTTGCCATTTTTCCGTTCGGGTGTGTTTAGTGGGGCAAGGAATTGCAGTTGAAGTCATGGGGGGAATAATCATATGAATAGCTAAGCGCTCGTCAAGGGATGAATAGTGATTACAAGGAAGAGTAACCGTTCATGGAAAGAATGATGGCGGAACAAATGTCCAATGAGGAGGTGTGGATGCAAGAATGTGGGTGATAAGGATAGATGGGGTAAGTGACTGTTGGAGGGTGAAAGGTAGAGTAGGCGGAGAAGGTGGACGTTGGGCATGATTGTTCATTTTCTCCCAAATACACTTTCTTTTCCCTGTTCAATGCATTGGGTTCATATGTCCATTAATGCTACCATGAATCTCGAGGACTCAATCCTTTCATTTAGCTCAAAAGAAAACATTTTCTTTTGGATTTGTGGCAGCTTCTCCTGGATATTGTTCACCTCTTGTACTATGACCTAAAAATGTGAACTTGGATTAACCAACCATTCATTGATATTAAGAAGATCAATCTGGCCCGTCTCTTGGATGGTTTTCTGAGTAGATTCCTTGTTCCTCCTGGAGTTTTGTTGGTTCATTTCTATCTCAATTTTCCCCAGGGCCTCTGATATATTATTCCCCTCAAACTCAATCAATTTTTTATTTAATGATGACAATGCCTCTAGACAAGCCTCTTTCACATCTCTGGAAAGTTTCTTGCCTTCTTCTAAATTTGTTTCCTAGGATTTTAGGGCCATTTCACCTCTTACTTGTTCAGAATGATAAAGGAGAGGAAAACCAGGGGCATTAGCTTTCTGCATCCATATGAGAACTTCTTGAAACTTAGACTGGGATGAGTAGGCCTCTTTTTCCTTGACATCAATATATTTTAGGGAAATGTATACTACCTGATAAAATTTCTGAATAACATCTACTTTCAGATAAAGTTCTTGTTGGGCAACTTCCAGCCTCTTATTGATTTTCGATGCTTGAATTTTGAAGGCCAAAATGTCTATTGTTGTGTTCTCTGCTAGGGTCAATCTAGCCTGCAACTGCTTTACCAACGCATCACGCTGAGTGACCATATCTTGGCTAGTTTGTGAACTTTGGTATAACAACTCAAGGTTATCCTGTAGCTATTTAATTTTCTATTGATCACTAGTCCTGATTTGCTCAAAATCATGGTTCATCCTGCTTCTGATGGTCCGATCTATAATATGTATATGATTTTGCAATTGTTCTACAAAGAGGCACTTCTATCACAGTTGTTCAATCAAATTGTCCACTGACCATTGATTGGCAGTGGAAAAAGAACCTAACAAACCTGCAACTTCTTTTGCGAACACTGGACCATCATGGACATTCCCGTGATACACTAATATTTTCCTTTTAGTGATAACTACATTCTTTTGGTGAGATTATATTTTTATGATAGCCTTTTGTTTCTTGTTGAAAACGAAATCTGAGGGAGGCATCTCTTCGGGAGAGATAGGAGTAAGGTCACCTATGAAAGTGAGTCCAGAATTAGGATTTTTGAAGCTGGTTTGTAGAGGGGTTAATGATGTAATGGGAGAGGCAATTTTGGTGGAATGTTGATGTCATGTTGTATTCAGGGTGCCAACAGGAGTTGCTAGTATTGACTAAGAGATAATTTGTCCCAAATTTATGAAGGATTTGAACCGTGCTAACATTTATGGATCTTTCAGACCTGATAGTGACATTCTTATCTCCTGAAATGATACGTCTGGGATTTTTGGGACCTCTTGGATTTTCAGGACCTCTTCAGGTTTGTGTTTAGTAGAGGAATTTGAAAAATCCTATAGGCTTATCTTCTTGTGAAGAAGGCATGGCTATTGACTCTCCCTACAGTATCTTCAATAAACTATTCTGCCTGTGTTTTTGAAAGATGATGAAATCAACTTGTTGGTCCGGGGGTAGGGTTTGGAATCTGGTTTGGAATTCCTAATAAGATCTGACTCCCCTGAACATTTTGTCATAAGGGGAATTCTCATGTATGTATCATTTCATTTTAAACTGATCCATATGGTTTTCCACTATCTTGTGCGGATCATGATTCTTGATGTCAATGTCAACTAACTTGACATCCTCCAGAGCCGCGACCTCGAATTTGCAGTGACCAAAATCCAACAATGTGAACATGCCAACTTGAATGGGTAAATTGACCAAACTTTTTTTTGGGTTGCTTTCAGATCCTTGTTGATACCTCTTGCCACTGTCTAGTATGCCACTTGCCTGCACACCAATCCGTCGGGTAAAAAATGTGGGAGAGCATGAGGAGGAACTGAACAACCAAACACTTAGATATAGAAGATATTCTCCTCAATGAACCAGTCTGCAATATTTTCTAGGTTCCCCATAATTCTTTCAGAAATCCGGGGTGGCGGGGGACCATAAATGGCTATATAAATAGGCACTACAACATTGTGATAGATTTTGTAGAAGAAATATTTAGCGTTCTCCTCCTATAACTTGGAGTGATAAGAATGAATTGGCTCAGAACTGGCCGGGGTCCAATTCCATTTCATCAGGGGAAAATGGGTCATGAAAAATGGGGCATGCTGCCCTTTTGATTTTTCTGATTTATAATCATCGATTTCTTTGGCCAAATTATCCAACAACATTTTGGCCCAATTGAAAGTGTAACCCTCATCTACCTCGTTCATGATGGCTATTGACTCCACCGATAAATGTGTAGGGCTATTCTTCCCAAACATGCGACAAAGAATCATGACTACATACATCATATGAGCGTCTAAAGATGTCGTGGTGTATGTACCATGAGCATCATCTCTAAATTTCTATGGATGTCCTCACCAGGTCTTGATTATATCATGACATTTACTAGCATATTGGGCACATTCTTTTCTCTCAAACTCTAGAATGAATGCAACATTATAAGTGTATTTAGGAGGAGGGGAGAGTTTGTACATTACTTGTAGGTTTTCTGATCGGAAAGAGATGACGGAAACCTATTGGTGGTTGATGATGCTCTTGGTATTGATGTCAACATATTCCAAGGCCCAGCTTATCATATCGTTGTAAGGCATCATTTTTGGCCATGCAACTATATTGTGCAGCTCCGACTATACTACATGTCTTATCTTAGCTGTATAGAAGTTGTCTTCTTCCTCGACAGAGTCGTCTGGATAGTTGATGAATTCATGTTCTAAGACATCAAAGATCTGTGTCCAAGTTTTAATGGCATCCGTGAGTCGTAGAAGTGTGTCTGATAGAATGTTTGCGTTTGGGTTTGAATCATCACCCGATGCATCAAGATTATTTGCAATTTTTCGCGGTGCCATAATCCTCAAGGAAACAAAATAATCTTACCTGTTACAGGAGAAGTCCGTGAGTTATTCACTGGATAAAAACTGCTAATTGCAAATGGTAAAAATGACTTTGAAATTCAAAGTTCTTTTATTCAAAAAAAATTATTGATTTTCATATAGACTTACTGACGAAGAATGTATTAACCTTAATGGAATTCATTACCTAGATATTCACAATCCTTATTTGAAATCATTATCCTTAATCGGTCATAAATGCCATCAATACTTTGACGGTTCGTGTTCGGGAGTTTTGGATGTGACAGGGTGGAAACCTCTCGAAGTCCGAATTTGCAGAGGATTTAATCTCTGAGTAATCACTTTTAAATATTAATTAATCATGTTTAAAACATTGTATTAGATTCAAGTGTTTCAGAAGTTTAGACTTCGAAGGTTTTGAAGATAGCACATGAGAAATTTCTCGAAATATGAAATTGTAAAGTAATTAATTTATGAGTACTCACCCTTAAGTCTTAATTAATCATGTTTAAATTTAATTATTTCAGAAGTTCGGTCTTCGGAGGTTTTGAATATGACACAAGATAAATTTCCTGAAATTTGAAACTGCGAAGTAATTAATTAACTCTTAATCGTGATTAACTTCGTTATTAGATTTTTTCTTAACTCCTTTTTACTTTTTTGCAATGTCCAATATTTCAGTACTTTGATATTTCAGTGATTTTTGAACTTACTCTTTGTTAAAATATCGAAGGGCCATCTCCTAGAGTGAGGTGGTAGAGATGGCATCATTCTAGATGACGTGTCAAGAAAAGAGAGGTGCCACATGTCACTCGAAAATGTGTGAATCATCGAACGAAAATGTCAAAAATAAGTGCCACGTTTCATCCCCTAAAAGATTTAAAAGATACATGTCCTATGACTCATGTTTGTGAGTTCTTTAGGATTCATTGTGAGCTGTTATCTTTGGGCTTCAAATTTTTGGGGTTTTTACTGTTTAGACTTGTTGGAACATCCGAAGCATGGAGCTTCGAAACGACTGTTAGGGACTTACTTTTTAAAACTCAAGAGGCTCCAAATATTTGGAGAAAATTAGGATCGTTCGATCAAGTTAAGGAAACTCATCAACGAGAGATATTGTTAGTTCTTTATTTCCAAATAACAACCAGTGAATTTAAAATTAAAAGGTAACTTACTAAGTTTTTTCCTTTTTTTGGGGGGTAAAACTTATTTCTAAGAGGTGAAAAATATAAAACACAAAAGTTCAAAATTGTGCATGTTCCAATAGACCCAACCACTAGAGTGGGGAGGGGGAGGGACTGGATAATCCAAAAAGACAAAGGAGGAAGTCTTTCACCTATTCAGGGAAGGAGACATGAAGATTCTAAAAAATTTCCAAATTTGAGAGAAACATCCAAAGGAAAAGAAGGGAGAACATGAGGAGTATTTGACTTACTCGAAGAGGTTCTAGCTCTTGCAATTGAGGATGGTGAAACTTTTACCTTGTGAGTGGGATGTACAATGTCCTAATCTAGGGTTGTTTCTTCCTGAGTGGTCGAAGGGGTCTGCCCATTATGGGAGCGTGATGAAATAACATGATCCACTTGATTTTTTATGTTTAATTTTTTACGAAGAGCTTCTATTTTAGAGAACGAATGCAATACTTAACCAAGTTACCATACAAGTGACACCTTCCACACCTAAAGGGGATAACCTCATAGTCCAAGCTCTAAATAAAGGTGTGGTTTCCAATATGAATATATATGGAGTTAGATAGACCTCCCAAAGTCTTTAACCCCAAAAGAATCTAATCCATACCCATGCATCTCGAAGTTTTGTAAGTAGAGTATGCCTCATATAAAAACCCTAGGGAATTCCCTATTTCTTTGAAAAATTCCTCTGAACAGAGAATGAGGGGGATCCTTGATAGACAAACCTAGACTAGGGTGTCGAATAAACATTCCATGCTACCACCAAATTACACCATCCAATCCTTGAGGAAAAGAGCTTGATATCCCTACCTCCAGTGGGTGAGGAGCAACTTGTTCACATCCAGAGCCGAGTTTGTAATCCATGCTAACTAGATTTTCACCAAGGTTAGACATTTCAACTCATAACCAAGGATTGGTTAGAATTTTTCTTTCGTCCATCTATTCATGGAGTCACCATTGATTATTTTACTAGTGAATCACCCAACCAAGGAAGCACTTTCCATAAGGGGAATTCCATTGAGATTCACTCCATCGTCCAACACCATATTTACCTCCTCTAATTTTATTTTGAAACATTTCTAGTTGATGCATTGATCCTCCATGGAATCCATATTTAGGATTATACATTAGCATGATGGAGGCGGGGAGTCAATGCACCCACTCATGTGATCAACTGTTAGAAATTTTTCAATAAAACCTTCCTTCATGAAACTCAAAGGGTTTTCTTCATTTGCAAGACTACTTGAATTTCCTGATAACCTTGGGATGGGATTGTTACACATCAAAATTACTCATTACAATTATGGCCTAGTATCGTCATTACCAATGTAGAAAGTGTCGCATTTTGGCCGCAAGTTACGCAAATATCATACTGTCATCTTTCCTATATCGTGTATTAGACGAAATTATCAAGAACACTTAAAAGACACTTCAAAAGATTGTTTTTGAAGAGGAGAAATCATTTGACAAAGAGTACAAGTCTTTTTCCATGGAAAAAAACACTCAAAAATCAATTTTGGAAGGCAATGCTCCCCTATACACTGTTAGGGAGTGCCAACACTCTGTAACCTCTTTTGGGGGAGCGTTGCAATGCTCTGTACCCCCTTTTGAGGGAGCACTGGCCTTTTTGAGTGAATTTTGGATAGTTGAGGAAAATCAAGGAAGAATCCCCTTTATATCTAGAGTTTGTTGGATTCGAATCTGAGGTCAAGCCTCGATCTTAGAGAAGATCCACAACTGAAGGAGAAGGATCCTCAACGTATCCCAAGAATCTCTTAAGTTGATAGGCCTCTCCAAGCCTATATAAGGAGGCCTCCTCATGGTGAAAGAGAGAGACATTGAATTCATCAAACTTATGATCTCATAAGGGAGATATCATTGATGCATAATCAGTTTGTGTGTGGATTACTTGAGAAAAGGGTTGGACAAGGAGAGCTAGGAGAGGTTGTTGCACCTTCATCAAAGGTTTGTAAGTATTCTCTATTGTTCTCATTAATATACATATGTGCTTGGCCTGTTTCTTTCAAGGTGTTGATACTGAGAGGGGGGTGAATCAGTATCAAGTACAATTTAAAACCTTTTTAAAATTATACTTAAACCATTCAATTACATCCAATGAGAAATGAACAATAGTATAAGAGTTACACCAATACACCAAAGTACACCATGCACAATATATGAGAAATAATCAATAGTTATTGTTCAAGGGAAGTAATGACTTCCAAAGGTAGCTGCAGCTTCCAAATGTAAAAGGAGGGATAAACCTCTAAGAGGAAGATACAATATTCCAATATAAAGAGAGATTTGAACTATCCATCCTTGCCCCTTCCTTCCACCCAAGAATATATAAGAGATAATAAAACTTTACATTAAATCATCACCATCAACCAATCATCACATAGAGCTTGATAATGCTTCCTGAGACTTCTTCAATTTCTGCAATTCTTCAATTCTTGGAGTACTCTGATCCTATAGATAATATTACTCAATGTATTCTCTAAAACTCCTCCAAGTTTCACTCCTTGAATCCTCCCCAAAAAGAAGTTATAGAAATAATGATAGACTTTATTCAATTCTGGTCTATTCAGGAGAGTGAACTCTCATAGAATGCCCTGCGCTCAATATTTAACATACAATTATGAAACTTGCACAAAAGAAACTACAGTCCATACTCTTTCCAATGAAATTTTTCCCACTTCATTTGGATTAACTATGAAAAATTTATGATTGTTTTACCCGAAACACCTGTTTATTGACTAGCTTCAGAACTGGTCACAAACCCTATCTTCCACAGAGTGTATCTCCATAATTATAGTGAATCAAGAGCGGAAATTTTTACCAGAGGTACCTTGATATGTATTCTCAATACCATAGCGATTTAACCATCTGAATCATTCTATAAAAAACGTTATATAAAAAATGGTAAGATGACCTGAAAATAACATACCTTAGAACACATCACCAAAAGGCTTCATCCTCCCTTGAAATCCAACCTTCTTTACTTCTGATTTCCTCTGAAATTCGACTTGCATCAAATGAATGTATAATGATGTTTATTTATACCATTTATTTCACTTCCTTTTAACATTAGGGACGACCTGACACTTTCTTATTTTGTAATTCGTTTCTTTAATTATCTTCAAGGCCTACATGTACTTCCTTCTTCAATTCACTTTGTCATCTTAAAAAATTCATTTCTCCTCAACCATGAGTATCCACGTGATGTGCCACATACCACCAGAAACAACATGATGTATACTATCCATTCATGGGTGTTGTATATTCATGTGAATTGTCCTTCATGTCCAAATACCTTCATCAATCTTGCGGTCCAAAACCCATGACTAGGGTTGACATCAATGACAACAACCAATCTTCCAACACAAGGTTGTGTCTATTCTACATGAACTTGTCTCTAGTAGATAGATCTAGTTTTAAGCTAATATTAGTGGAATAGGAAGCTTGTTCTGTCTTTGTTTGATTTTCAGGACTTGTTGAGGAGCTTGGGGATCAAAGCTCAACTTGGACTGTGCAAGGACAAACGTCGTTAAAAAGGTACACCTTTCTTCCTCTTCTCTATACTTCAGTTTAGGTAGGTCTAAAAGGATGTTAGTGACGAAAGTTAACACCCTTACTTTCCTGGCCTTAGGATTCTAGAGTCCAAGATGGAATCCACTTGTTCGTAGGGGGATTTCTCTGTAACAGAAATTGGCGACTCCACTGGGGACCGAAGCTTTCAGTTTTGATTTCCTTCCTAGATCTTGTTTTAGACTTTGCTCACTCTTTGATCTTATTCATAATGTGCCTCTGTATTTTAGAAGTATTTATTGGATATTTAATTCATCCCATACACTTTGGATTTCTTATTTTCTTGATTTTTTGGATTTTTGGGCATTTTTCTAAATTTTGAGAGGCTAGCGCTCCCCTGCCTCTGCTACCAGAACACTGGCGCTCCCTGCCAAGCTTCAACAGATCATTGCAACACCCTGGTGCCCTTGACACTAGAGCACTGCCCTTTTTCTGAGAGAAATCTTGTAGGGTGTTGATCCCTGAGTCCATCGTTTTCTATTTTCATTTTCTCAACATCATTACCACCTCAGTGTATCCTTGTTTAGGCCTCCAACACCTTGATTTTTAAGAATTGATCACTTTTTGTTTGGATTTTTTTTTACATTTTTTCCTTACTATGAGTCATTCTTCTCTTTTGAAGACTTGGAATCATTTTACTATTTTCTTCTCATTTATTTAACTGAATGAAAGCTATGGTAAGGAATTTTGGAGATCTATGAACCATTCCATTTGATCTTTGAGGTCAGTTTTCCATAATTTCTCTTTGTTTGAGTTTTTTTGTTCTTTTTTGCAAAGTTGATTTTGTTTTTTGTTTCTTGTTTGATCACAATGAGAGTGTGTTTTGTTTATGTGAAGTTTGCTTCTGATTGTCTTAATCTCATTGATCTTGAAGTTTGATTGACATAGGGAGCTTTACATCAAATTGATTATCATTCACATATAAGCAAAAGGTTTTATTTTAGTGATTGGTTTGGATATTAGAATGAATTTTTGAATTTTTTAGCATTACATTGGATTTGATTAAGAAACAATTGAATGAGGATACTACATCTTAGTGTTTGACAGTGAAAAGTGCACTTTGTTCCTTCCCTTAAATAGACATTCATTGAAAGAAAAGATTGTTTATCATTTCTTATGCATGTTTTTGGGAATTGAGTCATAATACCATCAATTTCACTTTCATACACCTCTGAGTAAAGAAAAATTGCAAAATTAACGCTAATTAAAATTGATCTAGAATATTTTGTTTTTAGAATCCTCCACCGACATTAGACTAGGATTATCACTTTGGATTAGGCTATGAGTACAGCTCTTCAAAGTATTCAAAACAAACAATAGCATATTGCGATAGGGAGAGAAAATCCAATTGTCCTATAGTCTTTATGGGATCCCCCTCTCACATAGGGGTTATGCACAAGGTCATGTTCAGGAGAGTTACGAAGATTATCCCTACGTGGTTCAACCGTTCGTAGTAGTCAGATCGTATTTTGGGGGTTCTTCTTGAGGCTCAATTGTATTCATTTGGTCTCGGTTCTTCTTGAACTCCAAATCTGTTTAGGGTCCTCTGGAGTTCTACCAGTCCACTTGTCCTCAGTTCTCTCGAAGAATTTCAGACTTGTTATCCTGCCCATACGTTCAGACTGGATTCTCGACTATACCCGCCCAGGGGATGACTGCGAGTTGGTTTCTTTAGTCGACATAATATTTAGGTACTTACACAAGGTGATGGTGAAGGGAAGTCTTCGTTGTACCTGGAACAGATGGTGGTCAAACTCACTCGGGCTCCTTGGAGGGTAAATCAATAATTACTGCGTGGAATCTTGCACCAAGGCGTAAGTCCGTTAAGCAGGTCGCCATCGTAACTTTTCCACCATATCCTATCCCTTTCTTAAGTTGATAACGTGATGTTGGATTTCATCACCAACTAGTATGGTCATCGAGAGAAGGTTTTGTTTGATTGGTTTGATTCGTAGATTTTTTTAGTGTATGCTGCTTCTTTTTCATTAGTTGGACATAGAGTTTTTACGTAAAGTTTTTGGTTTGGGAAATATTCCTCCACGCCATTCACGTAGAATGCAAGGGTTACCCCCAGAAGATTCATAGGGTTATCAACCTTTTCCTACTGATCCACAGGAGGGCTCTCCTCAACAGAGTGAGGTCTAAGACACAACTCCACAAGTGGAAAGAACAGACTCTCTAGAAAATTTTTGAATTTTCGATTCCCTAGAGTCTTTATGAATTTCTCACAGTTACGAGAGACGTATTCTCTAACTAAATTGATCAATAGAACTTGTTGTTGACACTTACGGAATACCAATCAGACCTCTCATAGGCTCTGAAGGCGAAAATCCCTTTTGGACTACTGGCATTTTTAGAAGCCCACCTCCCATGGTGGAAGAGCTTTTCGATTCAAGGGCAGGTGTTGATATACCTATCATATCCGAGTTGCCCGAAATTTCTGCTACATACACAATAACTTTAGACTACTTTTATGCTACATCCATTAGTGTCACCATCATGTCAGACATAGAGTCATTTTTTCCTCGATCAACCATTTCTCTCCAGATGGCCCATTCCACTATGGTCCCGCATGTTGATACAATCCCCACCAGAAATGTGACACCATCCCAAGCTCTAATTGGAACACCACTTAGACCAAACCCATCACTCCCACTTAGGTACAGAGATCTGAATTCTTCCATTTCTAACACTACCCAGGTTGCACCGGGAGCTTCTAGATTTTTTGTTCCTCCTGGATATAACGCCGCTACTAGTTCTATACCCACACCTTTGTTTGGAGGAGATGGTCTTGGAGGTTCCAATCCAATTGGAGGCACCAATCATTTGTTCCCTTTTGTATCCCAGATCCCTCTAGTCACTCAACCTCCCACTGGGGGGAAACCTCCATTTGGAGGTCAAACTCACATCAGGACACAACCTCTTCTTAGGAGGAAAACTCAGACTGGAGTCCATAACCCATTGTATGGACAAAATTCCACAAAAAAATCCTTGGCATGTTCCTTTTTTGGAAAATCCATTTTTCTCTAGGGGACAAAATCCTCAAGGAAAACAACAACCTTATTATTCTAATGAGTCTAATATTTATCTTTCCCACGGGGCTAATGTGTATCAGCCCCTGGGATCGACTGCTTACCCTCCTCAAGGGAAAAATGTTTATCCTCCTTATGGGAAAGTAAATCATCTGACTTACAATCCTCATAACCCATCGGGTTATCCTCCCTATGCAAATGCTTCTAACCCTTCATCAAATCCTGGTTATACTAGTCAACAAAAACCGTATGCAGGAGGATCTACTGGATACAATTATCCACCTAACCTAATTTACATTCCTACTGGTGTCCCTATGCCACACTAGTATCACCCTCAGGTTAACCGATAACTACCATTTCTTGCAACTCTGGATCTCCCAAACTTATTCAGTTGACCAATGATCCCATCCTACATTCTTCATACTGGCCAATTAATCCTACTAGATTACCTTCTGATATTCAAAAATTTGACGGTAAACCTGCAGAATATCTGAATAACCATGTGATGAATTTCCATTTATGGTGTTCATCAAACTCCTTAATGGATGATTCTATACATTTACGTCTTTTCCAGCGAACACTTACGGGTTCTGCAGCCAAGTGGTATATTGAACTTCCATGTGGTTCTTTCCAAGATTTCAACTCCCTTTCCATGTCTTTTCTCATGCACTTTCAACTACCCATTTGATACGAGACGGGTACTGAACTCTTGAACTCCCTTCGTCAGAATAAATCCATGCATATCTCTGATCATATTCATGAGTGGAGATGACGATGAAGGTTGATCAAAGTGATCATTCCTAACCAGTTATTGGTGGAATGTTTTACTAAATCACTTTTACCCCTGATTGCTCATGATGTCGCCGGGTGGTGTAGTCAATGAGGAAGAAGTGTTGGAAAATATTTAACAGACAACAAATGGAAAATATTTAATAGACAGCAAATGCTTGTCATTGATGGCAAGTACAACAATGAAGATGGCATGAGTAAAGGAAGTTTGTAACAGACAGGCAAACAAAGGAATGGCATGAGTACAGGAAGAATGTAACAGATGGGCATTAGTGAAGATGGCATGAGTACAGGAAGAATGTACAGAGGATTGTTGGCATGTTTTACAGGAAGCGTATGCTTTTCATTGATGGCAAGTACAATAGTGATGATGGCTTGAGTACAACAACGATGATCAGCGGTGCAGTGATAATTGGGGAAGAGCAACAACCGTGTTTGTTGGATCCCATCCTGAATTCCCGATGGCCGTCAGATTTGAATGTAGACAAGAAGAGCGTGTTGAAGAGGAGGACAGATCTCAGGCATTAGATCCAAGCGAAGGATCTGACCATCGTTGGATCAACAAGAACCTACACGTTCTTTAAAGCACAAGGGGAAGCGAACGTAATCACGATTTGAAAAATAGCGACTTAATCTGAGCCGTCAGATCAAGGTTGAATCTGGACCGTTGATTCCAGTCCATGTCAGAGTTTCAAGGATTGATTGTTGGAGATATCAAAGACTATTAACCACATAAATCCCAAAATCACGATTTGCGAAATCGCGACTTAATCTCAACAGTCGGATCAAGATGTGATATAGACTGTTGATCCGACTCCATTACGGAGTTTCATGGATCAGGATTTTGAAGTGAAAAAACATTGCAACAAGAATGTCGAAATTGTGATTCAATCACAGCCGTCAAGTCAAGATCAGATCTGGACCGTTGATCTAACCCCATATCGGAGTTTTGTGAATTGTGACATGGAGAGGCAAAAGAAACAATGAAACATGAATTTCAAAATCGTGATTTAATCGCATCCATTGAATCAAGATTATATCTGGACCAACGAATCATAGGACATGTGGCAAGCGATCAAAATTTCACTGACTTGGTGTCAACAGAGTATAGTGTTGAAATTCATGAAATGAGAAATCGCAAAAGCGCGTGGTCATAGCCATTGGTCACATCGATCAAAGATGGAGGTAGAAGCTAGAGATGCTAATCTTGGTCATAGGAATGACAAAATGATGAAACTCGATTTAAAGGTAAGATCAATAAAGTTCATCCAACGGTGCGGATAAACTTGAATGCGATCGGAGGGTTACTGTTCTCTCTCACAGTTAAGTCCTTAGTTACGAATCTGTTAGTGAAACGGACTCATGATTGCCGATCAATTGGCATTTCAGTTGCTCAGACAATTGTCTTTCTTTTTGCCTAAGGGTATGTGAAGTGGAACCGTTGTGTGAGTGTGTATAAAAGAAAATGAGACAGACTATGAATGGTTGGTTGTTTTGGTTGAAAATGAATGAAACTTGAAGAAAGGGAAAATGAGAGGATGAGCGGTATGAGATTGAGCATATGTGTTGTGTGAGATGAAATGCAAAGAAGAATAATAGAAAAATTTGATGCAGAGCAGACCTGCTAAACAGACAAAGGAAGAGAAGAATTGCAGAACAGTTAGTAGAAGACCAGATTTACAAAACAAAGAAAGATTGGTAAGAATTGATTTATCTGCATAGTTGTCTGTGTATTTATTCTTTCATATACTAGGGAGGTTGGGAGGTGCTCGGGAGGACTGTTTTCCTCAAAGGTTCAAGTGTGAGCTTGAACAAAAGAAGTTTTAGCTTCCATCTGGTTGCAGCCAGAGAAACCAAGGTGGCAGGGTGGTGCAAGGGAGAACAAGTGTTCTCTGTTATACAGGTTGGAGCCTTTGTAACTGGAAGTTGGTGCTTCCATCCAGTTGGTGTTGTAACATTAAGGGAGTTGTTGCTTCCTTCTAGTGGGTGCTAGAGAAACTAGAGAGTTGGTGCTCTCAAACAAGTTGCAGCTTGTAAAACAGAGGTAGCAGCCTCACATTGAGTTGGTGCTCAATTATAGATGATGTACAGAACTTAAAAGATGGCCTATCATTTCGAAGAAGAAGAGGTTTTCTCCCTTTATGGGTTTCCTCGTGAAAATCTGTCTCTGTGTATATATTATGTGTGACTGATGCTCTTTACTTTTACTGTCCATCTGCTGTATATTGTTGATGATCACTTGAATAAAGATTAATAATGTTTTAATAGACTTAAAATT